>DWLO01003634.1:0-10764 GCA_018245335.1 Dalla quadristriga | reverse complement strand
CGAATTTCGAGAAAGAGGTCACTCGCAGAATCCAACTCGGTTGGGCTACGTGCGGAAAACAACGGAATGTCTTAACATCGAAATTACCTCAGTGCCTGAAGTCGAGAGTATTTGAGTACTGTGTGTTACCTTAGACTTAGTCCTTTATCGTCGGCCTGGTTCGCAAGCTCAAGCACGCCCAGCGTGCTATGGAGAAAGCAATACTCGGTATTTCGCTAAGCGACCAAATCAGAAATGATGAAAGGTTACCGACATTGGTCGGAGAATAAGTAAGCTGAAGTGGACTGTTCGAAGGACTGGTAACCGATGGGGAGGATCCTCAAATGTAGACCACGACTCGTAAAAAGAAGCACAAGTTGCTCTTCGACCAGTTGAACTGATGACCCGAAGTAGACAGCGGGAAACCGCTGGATGCAGAAGGCACAGGACCGGGGGGAGTTGCGCCGATTAGGGGACGCCTATGTCCAGCAGTGGACTTTTAAAGGCTGATGGACGGATGGAATATGTAGTTATACATTATTTGTTAGTGTGTTATCCGTGCGCCCGTGTTGGTATTCACGCTATTTAGCGAATGCAGCTCACCATCATTGCTGTATGAATTGATGGAGTTATCGATGATCGAAAAACCTTGAACTAAGCCGTATAAAACAATCAGGCAGATGTCATTTGTTACAAAATAAATGCACTTACAATTTTGTTAACGCTTGTTTACTTTGGGCTTTCGCAAACAAATGGTTCTATATTCGGGATTGAAAAAACGCGTCGAGTGTCGTATTTTTACTCGTAGAGCAGCCCAGTGTGGCGTGTCGGAGTGAATTGAGCACATCGATTCAATTTAATCCCATTCAAGTACTTTCTTCAAACCTTTTCCACGGCTATTGAAATATTATTATACTAAAATCGTTACTTTATGATATTATAAATGTTTAAGTGTGTTTGTGGGTTTGTTCTTCTTTCACGCTTCAACAGACCCATCTTATTTTTGCTTAGAAATAGGTTATATGCTGCAGAGATATAATCATCTCGAAAAAAATACATGGTTCCTGTGGGGTGAATGACGAATTGTGGGGTGAAATTTTACGCAAGCGGTGCCACGGGCAACGCCTCGATATTATTATATACTAGATATTGCCCGCGACTTCGTCCTCGTTTAATTTATGATTAATCGGATTCAAAAGTATCCTTTGACCATCTCCATAACTCAAACTGCCTGTCTAACAAATTCTGTGAAAATCGTTTGTATGGTTTAGCCGTGAAGGCGTATGAAACAATAAAAAAACTAATTTTCGCATTTATAATATTAGTAAGCTTATTACAGCAATGAAATGATAGCTTGATCCGTTCCATAAATCATAATGTGTGCCTGTATATTTTTAGCGCTGGAAAAACCCCGGTTTTGCTTGTACAACTGCTACAATTTATCTATATAGGTACCATATTCCGTTAAGTAACTTTTATATAGAATGTATTACCTATGACGCGCTATTTGAACACACGGGTGTACGATTTACTGATTCAATGGGGTAAGAGGACTCTATTTTATTCAAAGTCAATGTTTTGTTGAAGAACTCCAGGATTATGTCTTGTGGCGTTTGATGAAAACGTTTCAAATATTCTACTCACGATGTGGGGTGTGTCCGGGGTAAGTCGTGCTCAAACACTCGCCGTTAGCATTGATCGGCCAAACCTTGAACTAGGCCATAAAAAAACATTCCCCCACTGTTATTTGTTTCCAGGCGTTGCCTGTGACTTCGCCCGCGTTAAATTCGCTTAACCATACAAACTTGTATCCCCTATTCTATCCTATTCTAAAATATAAAAAAATTGTCCTTTGTGATTCTGGTTGAACACTGAGCATCTCCATTTTATTGTTACATCGATTTTGTTAATGTCGTTATAATACTGGTTTCCATTCCGCTTTCAATAGAAAAATAATAATTTTGAACGGAACTTCCTCTGCAAGTTGTTCCATTATACTGAGTGTAAGTCTAAGTTCTGGTTTTTTTGTACTTATTAAATTACTAGTAAGGAATACAACGAAATTGCAAAGTTATTCCATGCCATGACCCCTACAAGAATAATAATATAAGCAGTATCAAATAAGGGCGATCTCTCTTGTATTGGACCGCCTTCCAATTAGTCGCGAATGTCGCGTTTGGAACGGATCAACGAGCTGTCGCCCGAGTCATTTCTATTCAGTATACTTTTAAAACTCGTGAAATTACGAAATGATTACGTAGACGTAGTTAAATAAAAACCATAAATAAATAAAGAGAGAAAACATTATCATATTCCTCGTCGAAACAATAAATGTGCACGTGACTTATTATGATACTTTTCCACCAACCAGTCGAGAAGGAAATTAAATTTAGCTGGCCCGTTTACACCAACAATTGGCTTTATTAGCATAGCATCGATGTGCCCGGTTATACGCTTCGATACTATATCAACAATTTTATTATTTCAATTCTCCAGACTATTTATACAGAATATGCGTGAGAAGGAAATTTTACCATGCAATTTTAATTCTCAACAAGTCTTGTTTTGCCCCGTTTCGCCGATCGAACCTTGATACCTTTGAAGAGTACCGTGATAAGATCATGTTTTGGTTCATAAATGCAAAGTTTTATTAGTGGAGTTTAATCATCAACACTAGCTGTCATCTGCGCTATCCATTGCGCATGTAAGTTATACTAATGATATAGGTATAGCAGTGTAGGAATTAGACAGACAGACAGACAGATTGCATGTTTGCGGGTTATCCATTAAGTTAGCAACGGTACTAAGTAAAACCAACCCGCACTTACTTGGTTGTAGTGGTTGACTATGCCTTTATCCACTATCCCATATATTCTGAGATGACATGCCCCGGAGTCAGCCAGTAACAAAATTATTATTATAAAATTATTTTAGTCCATACAACTTTCACGTCTCGTGCTACTAAAAAATCTGTAAAAACATATAAAAACATCTGTAAAATTATGTAGCGCAAGGAATTTGGCGGGGCATGCACTAGATAGTTCACCGCTCACCGCGCCCTTATGGCAGGCATTTCGCAAATCTCCCATAACCCGCATGCGACATTTGAGATGCAGTGTTTTGTGAAAATGTTTTTGTATCGTAGGTGAGATATCATCAAAGAACGTGTCAGTAACGGGCAGTCTCAACGAGTTTTTCTACCAGCAATGCACATGGGTACTGGATTCCAACGTGGAAAGACAACTCTTCATCGACATTTACTCTGAACAGGTATGGAGTAGGTACCTACCGCAATATTTCATCCGTATCGGCATAAATCGTTATTTGCTTTTCCTATGTGTCAAATGTTTGTGAATTCAGTTCAGATTTTTAAACGCTCTGCAATGTTTTTCGCAGCCGAAACAACTTTATAAAATCCGCTTGTAAAAAATCCGTCACTAGCTCAAACACATAATTTAATTCTACTTGATAAATTTGTTTCAAAGAGGTTTGAGCAAAATAGAATTACTAATAGTTTTTAATAACTAAACCAGTATTTGTAATGTGTAGCGAACTGTAGATTTACAGTTAGTAGAACCTTTGTATTTATATATACAATGCGACCAGGAAAATACTCTATATCTCTATTTTTGGGTTCCGGTTGGAATGGGGTGGTTGCCGGCATATAGGTACACACGAGGAAACCTATCTTTGTCCGACCGATTTCTTTATCTTCTAATCGAATTAGGTCCTGTTTGAGGTTCGTTACAACAATTCATTCGTGGACGTGTGTCGCAGCGTGCCCGTTTGATTCTTCAACATGAAAAAAAACTAATCTTGAATTTTCCTCTAGGATAAGTCTTGCAGTTCTTGGAACATAACCCTTCACGAGTGGTCGGGAGCGGGGGCGCATAGTGATGGGGGCTTAGCAGCCGCGGCCGGCGAGCTACTGTACACCTTCTGCGCGAGACATAAGAACCACACTTACACGCTGCCGTGGAGACTCAATACTGTTGTCATAAGGTAAGGCGAAATACGTTAGTACATCTAGGTGCTCATAGTAAAACTAGTTCATTTTCGTAAGCTCGTACACGCGTTGGAACACAAAATTATATTCAGAATAGTGGCGTACGGAAACCGCAAATAATGTTATAAGCCAACCAGATCTCTCCTTCAAAATATAATATTAGTAAGTTCCCATCACCGTGATCGGGTTGTGATTAAGGAATTAACTGTATATTTTAGGCAAGGAGTGTTCTCTATATTAACTAATTGGATTTCGATGAATCAAATTGTGCCTGGTCAAACAAATAAGCATCCAAAAAACCGGATTCTAAATGTCCTTGTGAGTATTCCTCTAATATAGACATAGTAGTACCTTTTACAATATTTTATTTACCATTGATTCGAACTATAATGTACTTTCAATTATGTGGTAAAGCTATTTTAAGCATTAAATTACAAATCATATTTCGAAACACATTCGAAATAATTATAATAATGTATTTCCGTACAGCGTGACATGAAACGAGCAAATTATATAACGCAAAACCACATACATGCCTGCGTGTCGACATTTTACTAATTATAACAGTGCGGCGATGCATTTTATAAACTTCTACGTCACTAACACGCTCCAACAACATTGCATAGCTCAGCTTCCTCCAGCTTTTAGCACTCTAAACAATTATGTTGGAGAAGGAAGCGTTTTCTCTTTTTTTGTATCTCCTGTTTGGTAAATTATTTATGAATGGCCCCAACCTAAATACGGCACACGTGTACACCAAATACATAGAAGCGCATGCTATTATAGGTAGCCGAGAATTTCCTCGCTACAAGGGTATTTTTTTTTTGTACTTTGTACATATTAGAAGCCCGTAAGCGGGTACGTGGAGGGTTTTCGGAACGACATTTTCACTGCTAAACCTTGAATAACGATTTGTGAAAACATACCTCTGTCGATGAATCCGGAATTGTAGTCGCTGACGTTCTTTACATAATGCACAAGTATCTCTTAGAATATTCATTTCCTCAGCTCTACAAATGTCAGACTACTTACTACTAAGAGGACCTATACAAGCCGCATTGACTGGTACAGTTTATTACTCGTTGTGTTTTTAAAGGTTAAGAGTAAAATTTCTTTTTTATACGTAGTATAGTACAGGTCTCCTTGAATTTTCTTTATATTTAGTCTGTAGTCCTTCACAGATCTGTTGTAACTTCTGATAACTAAGTTTGAATTTGGGATAAGTATTGTAACCGAATCACAAAAGCTTGTTCATGCAGTCAAAGTTATGGCGGGGTTATAGAGCCCGGGCTATCTGTTAATAGAACCCAATTTGAAAGGTTAGACGATTCTGGTTTACACGCATCTACTAACGTTATTACCACTGAGCGATGAGGTCTTCATTGACAGCAAACGCCAATGACAGTGTTTCTCTCCGCCAGGTTAGTGGCGCTGTCGCGCGTGCAGCCGCTGTACAACATTCGCTGGCGCTCGCAGGTGGTGCGCGCCAACACGCGCCTTGGACCACCCACCCCCGCGCCCGCTGCCTCAGCCCTCGCCGCGCGCCCATACACTACCGACGCGCTCCTCGCCACTCATGCTGCTCTGGTGCTCCTTGCGAAAAGTATAATCGTACCCGGCCCTACGTAGTGAAGTGCATACATAAAAACATGAAAACTTTAAACCATCGCCTTGTCGTATAATGATGGCTTAAAATGACATTGAGTCGTATTTGGCACCACATCTTTTTACGTTATCTAGTGGCACTCTCAAGCACACTTAGTATTCCGCGCTGAAAATCGTCTATTGAAAATGCTGCAGGGCGTTCCGATAGTCGCACATTCATAATGCAACACGAGAAGAGAGTAGACGGCAATGTCGAGAACAAAAAGTCTGGGGGGCCCCAAAACCTGATATCATCGCGGAATTTCCGCCTCATTCCAGCTTCCAGAATACCAGTGCGATTGGTACAACTTATCGCTACTAGGCATTGCAGGTTCTTCAACTGTGCAACTAACTCCCTACACACCACTATGTTTCTATGTGTATAAGTAAGTCTAGTTCCTGTGTCAAAAACTTAACAGTGAAAATATTGTAAACAATAAAGTGAAGTGACTGAAATAGTACCGAGGTACTCTTGGTTCCGTGCGTACCTAAAGTACAAAAGAGTGTCACGTGTGAAAGTGAACTTCAAACGTTATGCGCAATACGAGGATAATAAAACCGAGCTTGATAGAAAAGTGAGATTTGAACTACGTATTACTATGTGTAAAGCGCGTGCAAATGGGTGCAACATAACGCAATAGTGAAATGAAATAGTGAAATATTATAATAGGAAATGGCTTTCCATGTGAATTAGTAAAATTCGTCGGGTTGAAATAAACATAAAATACGACTAGCTACGAACGCAGTGATATTGATATACGAACTCATAGATTGAACTTATAGAGTACTCAGATCAAATTGATCTATTAAAGTGTATCCACCTCTTTTAATTAGAAGACAATGGGCAGATTAATCAAGTTCCCAATTTTGTTGACGGCTCTTGAGAACAGCAGTAAAAAGTATAATTTACTTTTATTCTTTCTATACAGCTACTTATTGGCGTATAGGAATTAACTTTTAGGGAAATACACGGACCAGTCGCGGCAGTAACCTGTAACTATTGCGGGATTTATTGTTACATTCGCGTGTCCCAGCTACAAACTACTTGGCAATGTATTGGGCCAACACAGATTTAAATAACCAACCTGGTTAAGTACTGTCGCGAGTCATCCGTTGCTATAATTTTATTGTTCCATGTTGCGAAACCAAGTTGTCGACATAATAATTCCTTCCGATTTCATTTTTGCGCCTTCATATGAAACATAGAAATTTACACATTAAATAATAACACGTGAAATAAATTGCAACACACTGTTGAAACACGATACGATTAATAAGGGAAAATAAAATAAGAATCATTTTAGATAGGATAAGGAATAAAACTAGATGAACATGTGATTACAGACTGAAAAAAACTTGCTTGTTCCAGTTAGAAAGTAAATAAATTGTAAATTTGTAATAAAGACTGGGGGTAATAACAGCGAATATTGTCATATAATTATTGCTCTTTTGACTTTTATTTTTATGTAGTTAATTAATTTAGTATTGGTATGTTTATCGCAATAGCCAGTTTTAAATTAAAATTACTATACAATATTCTAACTATGTATTTATTTACTCAATCTGCATAAATATGTGCTAGGTATAACGTAGGTACTAGCTTATTTTCTTTGCCATTGACGATTAAATTGCTATCTTAATAGGTATAAATGTTTAACATCCATTTAGCCCTTCTGACACCATTCATCGTTAAAGTTATTCATAGAGAGCAATTTATTTAATACGTAAATAGTAAGTATATGAAGGGACTCTAAAGCAAAATCTGATAAGACGACTTGCATCTAAATGCATTCAATTTGTATGTCGAATATCATAATAGGTCTGATGACTGATATTTTTTTTTTTTTTTCATAGTTCTCGCTAAGTTTCTTAATTACTTTAGTAATTGCCAGGATTTCGTGAGTATCCACGCTTGCTAATCAGCAATCGCAAGCACACCGCGCTTCTAAATATTGGATTCCAATTCAAACTAAAACGGCAGGAATTGCACCGTTTTGTACAGGTCAAATACATAATAGTGGTTCAGAGTGTCTCCATCAAAGCAAGGCGGTGCACTGCGTGCTAGGCCTTTGATTTCTTAACAGAACAAAGACATCAGTGCATTTGAGGTAAACGCTTCGTTAAGTTGGCGTAATGATTATTTAGCAAAGTTACTTTCTAAAATGTGGAACGAGTTTTGTAACTAATATTGTGGTATCTAACTAATATTGTGTCAATTACAGTTTGTAACTTATGTTTCTATATTATGTTTGCTTCTTGTAACAGTAATGAAACTTATTGTACATAGTTATTTACGAGTGTATATATATAACACAACTGTATTAGAAGATGAATGTCACATAGTAGGGAATAGGATGGACACATTACGTCATGCAAAAATCTGTCTCCTACGAATTATAAATCGATAAGGAGACGTGTCGTCAGAGCTCCTCACGTAACCTGATTGCAAATTCATCAAGGTCAATCAAAAACATATTTTCTTTTCAATTATTTTGTCCTGTATGAACATACAAGTGTAGGTATTTTGTAACGGTGCGATAATGAAATCTTCGGTGTATATACTACGCATAAAAGTACATAAAATCTTGAATTGTAATAGTGATGTACAGATAAACTTATGTGTTATTCATTTTTGTATTTTAGGTACGTACGGAGCTCTGCTAATGGTATGCTTCATAATAAGAAAATAGTATGTTTATTTCAGTCATTTGCCTTCAAAAACTTTAGATGGAAAATAAATACAAACAAAGTTTAAGATTGGAAGTTACCTATGCAATTATTTTGTTTAATTAATATGGCATTAAATTGAATTCCATGTTTATTAAAATAATGACGATTCTATTATTAGATTGCTAATTACGTTTGCCAACAAATTATTAGAATGTAATCAATAGAACACATTTGCACTTAGTTTTCACAGGGTTACTGAGACTGTAGAATCAAATTTTTATAAATTGAAGGCAGACTAAAATGAAAAAACGTTCATTAATTTCAAGTCAATCTGATTGTATTCACTGCACAGTAACTTTTACTGTTATAATCAAGCAATGGCAGGAATATACCAATTGTCCCTATTCAAAATACATTCCTGCAATATTGTTTAATGATTTGAATAATTTCGCGATATCTTTATGCCATCTGAACTTAAATAAAAAAATTAATTAATAATAATAATAAAATTAATTGTTGTCATCGACGTCGTAAAATATCTTACATGGTGTTAGTATGCTTTTGTCTTGTTTCAGTCTAGGTTTCCATTCATAGCGACTTTATGTACAACATGATTTCGTGTAGACGTAGATGTACATAGTTGACTTTGTAGCTCATAAAATAGATGAAATGTAAGATAACTAATTCAATAATGTTTGTTACACCGAAATAGATTAAATCAAATGAACTTGTGTTATTATTTTAACCTGCTAACTGGATCGTTCCTTTTGTTTAGATAACAAAGCTTACACTTAACAGCTTGAGTCAAATGTACTAAAGAATATGAACTCCGCTAAAATCCAAGAGCTTAAGCAAACGAACTCAATACAATAGCGTTGATGATAAGTTTAAAATAGATGGGATAGATCTCAATTAAGTTAAGGGTTTTCCTTTAGGACGATCATGAAACTTTATAGATATCTTAAATTCAAGGCTGCAAAACACAATCTCAGACCGAAACTAATATCGCGAAAAAGATTTATCAGTTCGATAGAGCCAGTTTAAAACTTTCCATCAAAGATGTTCGAGTCTGCCTTTTCCTTAACTTCCGCTACTATCCTTTGAGGTTTCTAAGGCGGACTTTTTTTACGACGGGTTCTCAGCTGAAAGTGCTTTTATTTTTATCTGCACTTTACGTTCTTCTATTACAAGTACGAGTTTCTGCTCCAAGATTTATTTTAAATTTAAAAATTTCCGCGTTTGCGTCAAGTTGTAAACCAAATACTTTTAAAAGAAGATATAGCGATAACTTGTTGGCACAGGTCGACGAAATGTTTAAATTAGAGTTAAAAGATGCACATTATATAGCAATGCGGTTCCCTAATGAGATTTGACAGAGAATATAAATAAAATGCAACTTCTACTATGAATACTGTATTAAGTATTCTTAAGATATTTTTTTTTTCTTACTACTCAAATCTATATGCAGTAGGTAAATAAACGCTTTAAATGAAAAAAATTTTTTTTTAATCAAAGCTATCGCTACTTACATAAATGAATACCTATCTAATCTGCGAACTGCGTATTGTCTAGCCACTTAATTCTTACTTTGCGTAAAGGAATAAGTACACAAAGAAGCAGCTAACGTTATGAGCGCGGCCCTTACTTTATACGACTGTCTAGTCGTCTCAACGTAACTAAGTATCCAATAAGGCAGGCCAGTTAGTAAGGCCGCTTTTTGGACGACAGCGACGGGCGGAGCGACGGCGGTGGTGAGACTGGCGCTATCATATCACTTGTATATATTTCTATGGAGCCGTTCTCGACGACAGCGGTGTTGGTGCGGCGTGACGAGCGGCGAGCGGAGCGACGGTCAAGCGTTGTTACTTGTTATAAGCGGTTGTAGTGTTACATTTCATTATATCGATCTAGCCTGCAATCTGTCATAAAGTTTTCGAATGAAAATACCTCTACTATTGTTAAAAGTTTGCGTATTAAAGGGCTAATCTTAAAAATTTACGATTAATAACATGTTTTTAATTAATTAATATCAATGGTCGTCCATTGATATGATTCAAGAAGGACAAACCAACAAACAAGTTTGCAGTTATGATATTTAAGTAGAGTTGTGATTTCAAAATGAAATACTGTAACTATCGCGATAGTAAGATTATGGGTTGCCGGTACGCCACACTTTTCACAAGTTTCCCGGGAAATTGCTGCTGGCACGACCGCTGGATTTCTTTCCTCCGCCCGGCGCTTAGGTACTTCACTTTAAGAAACGCAATTTAAACTACGGGCATGCGGGCACGGCAAATATTCCTTCTCTTAACTCCGAGTCTTTCACCGTACAATTTGAAAGTTTATTTTTAAGGTTTCCCCTCCGAGACGCGTATCGCCCACCCACATCCAGGACTAAATTGCGTTTCTTAAAGTGAAGTACCTAAGCGCCGGGCGGAGGAAAGAAATCCAGCGGTCGTGCCAGC
>DWLO01003633.1:0-10764 GCA_018245335.1 Dalla quadristriga | reverse complement strand
TGAAAGTATACACCATCATACGTTTTGCTCGCGGATTGTTGCAAAGTAGATTAAACGTAGCTTTATAACAATGGATTCCGCAAAGTAACGCCTGATACAATTAATTACATTAGAATAGAATATATTTTATTGGGAGTAACGATACATACAGCACAATATACAATTATTACAAAGTATTTTGAAACAGTTACTAACATTTAATTTTACACAACATTTTACTCTTAAGAACATCATACTTAATATGTTTTAGAAACTAGCCGATGCTAGTTGTGAACTTACTGGATTAATTTACTGAAAATACTATCGAGTATTTTGCAGTAAATGAATCCAGTAAGTTCATATTACGTGTCGGTATCAGGAACAGAATACATTACAAGTAGATACTACTCTAGTATCAATCTGCTCCTATTAACTTGCTTTGTTTGTATCTGCTAAGTCTTCTTCAATTACTCCTACGTAATTAAACTTGATACTGTATCGCTTTGTACACGATATCAACCTAAACCGACATATACTTCATGTCTACTCTACAAGTAGTTACAAGTAGTATGCTCGGCACATACAAGTACTCTATGTAGACTCGAGTGCATAAGGTAAATTACAAGCAACTATGTGGCCGCAATTTATTCCTTGCTTTTTTAAGATATACAATTAAAATTAACTTTTTATTTAGCCATCTATCTATCTCATATCCGTTTTTGTATATCATATTTGTTTCATAAGTTTGCAATCTTCTTTTTAAACGTGGTAAGTATATTTTATAGTCTTTTCTTACCTATTGGTATGAAAGGGATTATTATCCTAATCAATTCACGATTTAACACGTATTTAAGGGTAGCGAATAATCATTGAAATTCACTATAGATCACTATAGATACGGGTATAGTTTAGCTCATCGGTAGCTAAAAGCTTTAATATCGTTATTCATTCTTCGACATTTGAATTATAACAATTTCAATATTACTTGCGTATTTTCCTGCGTTAGTATGCTTTTATTCAAACTAGTGTTCGCCTACTGGTCGAAATTCAAGTGTAATAATTATTGAAAATTTTAGCACAAAATGAATTTGCATGTTTCGTTTTTTTTTAAATATTGATTAATTTCGCTACTATTTTATTATATATAGAGATAACACTAAAGCTCGTCAATAGCTACCAAACACACAGAAGGGACTTGGTTGACAAACAGAGGAGAAAAAGGTGCTGAGCTTTGGACTTAGGTTTTGTTTCTGCTTATTTATTTGGCAAGTCATAGGTGCCTGGGATTCAAATCCCGGACCTGTCGACTAGAAGGCCGAGGTCTTAACCACTCGGCTATCCCCACTTAATTTTTTAATTAAATTTAATACAAGTTTATTAAGTAGTAAGTGGTCCTCTTCATTATTCACTTTCAATGTTCAATGCGACAATGTTATATTTGGAGTAGTTGAAGTGGAATCAATCTACTTTAACTACCTCCTTAATATAATAGCAGTACATATCACTTCATTATTTACTTACTACATTCGAAAAGTGATATCAGTTTCCGATATCAAATTATTATATGCAACACACAGTCAACTGAAGAAAATATTATCCCGAAATAAAACTTGTTCGGTTAAATAGATTCAATTCCATTGGACAGAATTAGTCCTCGCTACATTGTCGCCAGGAGCAGGTAGCTTTCGTCTTACGACTCTTACAAGTATGTCAATAAAAGAGATCGATACTTAATAAACTTATTTTAAACTTTGTAAGGTACATTAGCGATGATGATTCTTACTCGGGAAGTCTCTGACTGTTTGTTTAGTTATAAATGTTTTTATAAACCGTAACGGAAAACATTGTAAGGAAATCCATGCATGCGCCTGAGAGTTCTCCATAATGTTCACAAAGGCGTGTGAAGTCCATCAACTCGTAGTTAGCCAGCATGGTAGACTATGGCCTAAATTCTTTTCATTCTGTTCAGAGACTCGTGCTCAGTACTAGACCAGTGATGGATTGTGATGATGATGATGAAGGTCATTGACGAACGTTAATTTCGATGAAAGAAGTTCTGCTAAGTGATAAACTAATGGAGATGAATGAAGAGAGAATGATGGAGAAACTAATGAGTTTCTCCATACTACAACTGTAAATAAAATAATTGAGAAATTAAATAAAAGTATATAAAGCTAAAATCAACTAAACTAAAGAAAGACGCTAGCAACTGCAACTTCAAAGTCTAAATTTTTTTTTTTTTTTCGAATGGACAGTTGCTGTTGGCCCTACTGGCCTTTACAGCGTCACCGAACAGGGTGACAAAGACTAATGGGTAGGGTGATTTTGTATACTTTACGCTAATTAAGCTAAAGGTGGATCAAGATTATCGAAACACTATGTGGATCTTCGTTAATTAAAATCGATTAAGGTGTAACGTACTGCAATTGAAAAACTGTTCTAAATTGAAGTTGACAGTCCCAATATAACATAAACGACATTAAAATGACGTCTAAGAAGAATAATTAAATTATAAACTAAAAAAATAGGTTGCAGTTTCAAAATCCTTTATTAAAATGTTTGATGCAGAAAGATTTTTTTTCTTTCTTTTTCACCTTTGGCGCAAATAGTTGATAGTAAAACAGTAACGTTAGTAAAAACGTATAAACTAAATAACCTACTACTTATTGCAATTGCCTATACGGATGTTTGCCTTAGTTAGTAAAAACTTCTTCACCGCTGACAAATGGTAGTTAATCTAAACCATCAACTGATAATGCAATCTAATCTCCACCTACCCAATGAAGGTTATCAGAACAATTGTAATATGCGGCACCGAAAAAAGAATTCTGCGTAAATGGAACAATAACAGTAATATGTATTATAAATTAATTCGGTGTTTGTACATCAGATTGCAGTAATTCGATTAGCGAACCTACTAATTTTTCATCACGTAATGCAATCAAGTCCTTTTATGAAGCCGATTTTACAGAATTATGTGGTACACTGGCGATACAATGTGATACTGTGAGTATTTTGAATGTAGGTATGTATTAAAAGAAGTCAAAATAGACGTGTATTTTGTTCAGGGTTCCAATGTTCTCGATGCAGTGATAGAAAAGTTGCTGACTTTAAGTGATTTTATCAATTCTAATGAACCTCGTCAGCTTGAATAATATCAAGATCACAATGAAATATTCAGTGTGAATTGGTGTGTGAGTAAAATATCGACTGTTTGTTGAAGACTTGGATCTCGATCCATAAATTTTAATAAAATTTTGTCGAATTGATTCTAATTTATACACTTCAGAGCGACATTTCGGTAAAAGGCTCCCAAGAGTTTTGACAGTACATTGTAAAGGTGACCTTACAATTTGTTATTTCGTTACTGAGATTGTCATTGAAATAAATTTAAATCCAGATTTATTGTACAAAAAGATCAAAGTTGGTGTTCATTATGATAAACAATTCCGATTTAATAGGTAAAATTTACTGGTTTATCAAAGTGCTGACGTGATAAATCAATAAAAACGTTAAAAGCTCAAAACTAATTCACTTTCTATGTTTGTTGCTGATAAATACTGAGTGATGAGTGAGTGCTATTAAATAATCAGTCAGTGACACTTGTATCTGCTAATAGGTTTAAAACGTTTGACATGTACGAGTAACTTACTTCGGTATGATCCACTATTGTGTTGTGAATTCAAAATTTCTTCATACTTTATTTTAAAACATTCTCCTTAAAGATAATCCTTTTAGGACTTTTATATTGAAACGACGAGTATTACATTGCCAGTACCATCTACTAATGCATACATATTCATATATTTAAATTGTTGAACCAAAAGTGAGATAAATGTAGTTTTACAGCTTTGGAGCAAGTAAGATGGTAGAAACTCGATCAGGCGTAGCTTAAGTGCAAATGAGATGGAAGATTGAGATAAGTAAGTGTGAGAGAGAGGGACAGAAAATCAGAAGGCTTTTACGGTAGAACGGGCAACGTGCAGTGAAATGTGGGCCCGGCTCACTCGCCTTCTTTTTTGATCTCGCTTGAATAAATTGATTCTAAGATTAATCTTTTTTTACTTGCCGTAACTTACCACCAACGTGTTTTGTCTTTTTATTTATTAGAATAGTCATTGCATGATATTGTAAATACCTTCATTGTCCTTCATATGCTGGATGTAATTATTATATTTCTTTTTATTAACCTTTACTGCCCCAGTCTCCTCCATTGACTTCCACCTCTCACGACAGGCCGCTGTCTCCCTCCAGGCTTTCTGAAATATGTCTAGATCGTCACGCCAACGTTTAATTATTATATTAGTAAGATTAAATTAATATTAAGATCCATCGGCGCGACAATTCAAATTATTAAACTACCAAACCGTGCTATTTCACTGGGTTAGCAATGTATTAGTGTATTTGGCCGAAACAATTACCGTCATCGAATCACCAGGCGCATGGATTATAAAATGATATAAACACTACTGAAATAACATGCTTCAACAGAGCTTATAAACTTCTGACTCCCTATAAAGCGAGAAACCGGAAACCTTACAAAAACATTCGTCCCATACAACCGTGGTAGTAAAGCAAAGCGTCTGTTTTATTGTCGCCGGTCATGATACTTGTCTCAGTTGGGAACAGTCAGGCCAATCGTAAATCTCGGAATAGCAATCTTTTCATGACGATATTCCTGTTGTACAAATATACGCGAGCGATATTTAATTTAAACCATCGTTTTCATATTATTTTCAAACTTACTGTATGAGATAAATGCCATAAGGCATTAAGTCCGCTCATTGTTATATCTTCTTCTCTGAATGCCTTCTCTTTCTTCCCTACTATTTACTTATCCCTTTTTTCTCTCTATATTGTACTATTTTTCTTATGTGTTCCGGTGTTTTATTGGCAATTATATTTGGGTTCAGTTATGACGTATTCCTTGCATGAACATTGCGTACATCATCAGTTAATTTTTATGTACACCGCTACCCATCTTTCTTCCATATGAGTTCTCCATGCTTAAGGTTATCTGGAAGAGATCGCTCGTTATACATGTGCTGTTATTTCATAATATGTATATTCTGTCCTGGTGTAGGTACATATAATAAAGGGTTTTTGTATTGTATTGTATTGTATCTTTTAAGAGGTGACGATAAAGTATTTAATGAATAAATAAATTCTAGAATGTTCATTTACAAGTCGACCTAGTTCTGAATATTCAGACTAGAATGGTAACACTGTCGTCACGGCAATATTGGATTACGAAATTTCACCGCAAAGGTTAAACACCCTGGCAGCCCAGTGGGAAACGGGCGTCTCCGGTACAGATCGTGAATGTCGCGGATTCGAATCCGAGCCACGGCGAAAGCTTTGTTATCTTCACAATGATATCGAAGCAGATTTTTCAAAAGTGTACCTAGACTTTTACAATCGTTAAAAACGTTAGAATGTGAGAGCGAGAGAGATGCGAACTTCAATAGCCCTCTTAAGAGATACCCATTAAATTTTAGACATATTGCATCTAATGAATAAGTAATTAATAAATTGACAGCATAATATATTACGGCATCGTAATTATTTATCGGAGAGGGAAATCAAATTCTTTATGAAACGCGACGGGCATTCGGGCGATAGCAACATAATAATATCAAGTATAGACATTAATATAGGTTTCGTATCCAAATCCGGTCGCCATTTACATTTTCTGATACCACCAGAAGCTAAGAGCCGATACTATTGGAAATAAACTGTTGAATGATGCATGAGGCTTAGATTCGATTTCCATAAAGATAAATGATAATAGAGCAGATAAACTTAGACACAGAACGTAATATCAGTTTTCAGATTTCAACCTACATATTTCTATAATAATTAATCGGAATAAACTGTTCAGAACTGTTAGGATTTGAAATTTGTTTAAGTAAAAGGTAACTTCAAATTTTAAATGTTGTTCCTAAATTACGGTTGTTATCAGTATCAGTACGCAAATTAACTGGTTATTTTTTTTACGTGTAGGTACCTACATCTCGAATTCTAAGTAATCTTGTATTTTTATGTAACTTCTTAAGTTTATCAAAATAAATAAATAAATAAACGCTACACATTCAAGCTCCCTCACTAAGATTCACTGTGTTGTGTGTGGTGGACACACACAGAAAACAACACAATTTTATTTATCACCCAAAACCCGAGTACATTGTATTTATCTGCAAAATAAATGTCTGCTCCAGCCGGGGATCGAACCCTGGACCCACAGTTCGTCAGTGAGGGTCACTAACCAATGCACCACGGAGTCGTCGATGGATTAATATAAGTAATTAATGCAAAAAATCATGTATTTAATAAAAATTCGAATATTTATCTTTTCAATACTTCGTTAATACTTCGTTATTAGAAATTCTTAAGCTTCACGGTGTCTTTAATACCATAATTGATACACCCTACTCATGAATAAGATACTGATTTAAAAGTGTAGCGTACTTGTGAAAATAACAAGTGAGGTGGTCTGTTAAATTTTATGCAAGTTTTATACACAAAGTTAAACAGAGACAATATAGAGCTACTTAATTAAACATGTTTCTCGATCCATAAATCTGAATGTTCAACACCTGCAGCTCATAGGCAAGTGCCGAGATTGTAACCAACCAACCGCCGAACCGTATCTCTGTCTTACGATCATAAGTGAACGCCATAAAGATAAGAATCAATTGTAGATTTGAGCATGTCGTAGTTATTTGAAAAAGCATTCATTTGGTAATAGATTATAGCTGGGAAAAACACTGTAGTATTTCAAAAATTTCTTTCTTAATTATATTCCAAATCATCTTTTAAACGTGTACTATTAAATTCTCTTGCATGAAATAATATCTCCAAATGGTATGAAAGTGATTAGTATCTTAAAGAATATATATTGTTCACAGATGCCCCTTAAAGCGTGATGTCGGAGAACGGTGGAACGGTTGTATCTCGGGCGTCTACACCCCGCCCTGCTGCTGACAGCCCAATAAATGCACCTTTACGTTCAAGACATGACCAGTTCCTGGCCAGCTCGGCTGAGAGAGCTCAACAAGCAACAAGAACTTCTTCAAGCGGCCGAAATCCAAATGCCAACTTTGATTCACCCCCGTTACCTTATCACCGTCAGATTTCAACTGGCGCATTATTGACATCAACCCATCGCGAATCATCCGCCTTTGTACCTGTAGTACCTACTCGCGCCATGCATCCTGTTATGTATCCTAATGAAATGCATCCTGCACTAATACCTGCCGAAATAATGGAAAGAGAAAGAATGTTAGATAGAGAAAGGTCAGAACCTGCTAAGGGATCTCCAGATAGAGCTTCAGGCAACTTCGCTAAGAGAAATTCATTTGACTTGATGGCAATGATGGTGGAAAAGAGAAAAGAAGTAGCATTAAGAGAAGCAGCCGCAGCGATGTTGCTCCCACACCATAGAACACCTTCAATAGATGGTATGATAGCGGATGGAACATCACAACCACCTATTTATGGGCCACCCGGAGCCTTTCTTGGCCCACCAGGTCCATCACCTACTACTGGCAATAGTTTTACCTTTCCTGGAGCTGGTCTATTTCCACCGGGAACTGGACCCCATCAGATGCATCCACACTTAGACAGGCGGTTGTTGAGAGCTCCAGGTAGAGCATCAAGACCGAAGAAGCAATTTATATGCAAATTCTGTAATCGACAATTTACGAAATCTTACAATCTGCTGATCCATGAAAGAACACACACCGACGAGCGACCATACTCCTGTGATATTTGCGGGAAGGCATTCAGAAGACAGGATCATTTGCGAGATCACAGGTAAGATAAGACTCATAATAATTTACTCATAATTTAGCTATAATTTTCAATACGCAACGTATAATTTGCTGTTGTTGATGGCCAGACCACTTTCTTGCACATTTTAATTTTCTACTTCAGTGATCGTTGTTCGTATAAAGGCCTAATTTAAATGCACGTAACAGGCAGCCGGTGTAACTCAAGTTGCAGATGTTAAGCCGAGTGTGGCCACATCCGCTCCACTACTTGGAAATGAAATATTTATAAAGCTCCTCAATCTAGGAGTGTTTCTTAGAAATCGACCTATCTTGATAAATTATGGCTATCTATTTAGATTTACAGTTCGGTAAACGTTCTTTGGTAAAACACTACGGTATTTATGAAGTGTATTCTTAGGGTCATACTACGTGTATTATTAGGTACTTACAGTAGATGTTGGTGGTCCTTATGTTCAAATATATTCTAAATGTAGTAACGGAAACATGTTATAATTTTCTTTTAAATTAATTTTTACTGAATGATTCATTTCATATTGATAAGAAAGTTGCTAGATAAAACAAGACCTCTTGAACAAGTTCTATCTCTTGATTTCGTTCCCACACTAATATTTAGTGTGCATCTATAAAATATCGATTAATTGTTTCTATAAAAAGCGAGGCGGTAATTTTGTGTAAAAGAATTAATTGGATATTTTTATTTCGTGCTATACAATGTTATTTTTTATCAGCTTAAGCATAAGATCAAAACGTTCTCTCGTATAGCTATGAGTACAAAAAGTTATGAATAATAGCTACCTTAACAATTCATCATCGGTGAATTTTTGTGCCTCTCGTAATGTAATTATATTAATTTGTTGCCATTCTGCCTCGAAATCATGCGTGCGTTGGTCACAACACCACTTTAATCGGATTAGAATTATTTATATTTCAAGCCTTTAAATATATTCTGATGTAGGCTCTGAGCGTTTGTATGATAAGGAATTTGTCACATTGCGAGTATTAAACGAAAAGCGGTAAAAGATTTTGTAGCTTGAAAAACAAAGACATTGATCTCATAAGACATTTATAAATAAAAAGCGTCATCAATGGATTGTTCCATTCTTTAGTTTAGTTTAATTTATTGACATAAAATAAAAACAATCTTTTATTTTATTTATTTATTTAATAGTCATGTTTTAATTACATGAGGTACAAGAATACATGATCACTCTTAAAAACTAGACTACGTTTATCTTAGAGTGAAACAATTTCGCGTGTAGGTATGTATGAAATGATTATTTGCGCGTTATCTGTTGCAACCTTTAAAGAATGTTTAACCAAAGTCGAACGAAACTGCAATGTTACGTTACTACGATACCAGAAAGTCATTCGACAGCACAATGTGGCTAATCGTCGCCCGACAAAACCATATTATTAATGAGTCACTCCACCTCGTAATTTTGTAAATTTGTAACCTTATTTTTTATCTTAACAATGACCTCATCTAAATATTTATCCATCATCCGTTTTGAAAACGCAAGCTTCATTTCGGATATATTTTTCTATTCATATCTTAGCTTTCGAAACTCCCCAGACTTCACTGTTACTTCTATCACTTTCGGCACTGATAAAATACTGGATATTACTGTATCAAAGACTTTCATCTAGTATTTAATCTACGTTTTCAGGTAATCCATATCGAGATTCATATCATAAAAATGTTGTCTTTGTATTTATTGCTATTAGCTTCTGAGCTGTGATCAGACAAGTGATTTAAACTGAATTGGTGTTTTATACATAGCATTCATGATATTTTATAATAATATAAATTTCTGATTTCTCTGATTTAACTCTATTGACTTGCTTTTGTAAGTTTACTTTCCAAAATTGTTTTGCCCTAGACTAAAAATATGATAGCAATACAAATCTTCAATGTATTATTTGGCATGATTGGAAAACTTAATTTCAATACAATGGAGTTTTGGCAGAAATATTAACATTATAATAATCCAAACCGATAAATAAGCTAATCCCTTGATGCATTATACTTATAAGTTATATAGAGTTAAGATTACGTATCAACACCGTTAATTGCCATACCTAATTTACTTCAATCATGCGATAAAAAATGCATCGATATACTCAAGTAGTTAAACTTGTAAAGATAACCCAAATCTAAACGCACATAATCAGTACACAGTAAAATGATACCTCCCGAAAGTTAATGGTAAGTAAATAGTAAATGCGAATGTGTTCCTACTGTCCACAGTGACACAAAATGATCACGGATCACTTAGTTGCTATGACTACATTCCACAGCATTTGGAATCTTTGTCTCATTCTTTGCAAATCAGGGCACAGGACTCAACTCACAACTTAGGAGGCGTAGAGCGAAGTCAGTTTCACCCCGCTGCTAGTGCGGATTGGATTTCACGTTCGTCCCTTCCATCTAATCAAAGTAGTATGCAGGTAAGCGGGTATGCAGAAGTCTTTGCAGTCCTGCATACCCATTTACCGGACTTGACTTTTACTGTCTATATCCACCGAGCTACACATGATACACTGAGCTAAACCCCTTATACAATTATGCCAGCGAGCTCCTCTTTCAGACGAACACGCATGTTTCACAGTAGAAATTATGTGGTACCCCTCCGGTCAAAACGTACACAGTTACAACGTGCTAATTAACTAATAGCATAGATTGGTTTAGTGCTCGAAAAGCATTATGTAGCATTATTCAATGATTTGACAATTCAACGCAGCCGCTATAACCAACTAGAGTTACCTCTCTTCTAACACCGTAGGTAGTCTTAAGAATGAAATATTGAAATAATGCTGAGTTTAATATTCTTAACGGTTTGTTTGTCTCGTAAATTCACATCTTAGTTACATATTCTCATTATACTTATCAGATGTTAATTGTAAATTGTAAAATTTAAATAGCGATACCTGTACTGCTTTGAGTCTTGTAAATCTCCTTTTATGCATTTTTCATAGCTGTTTGTTTGCTGTC
>DWLO01003632.1:0-10764 GCA_018245335.1 Dalla quadristriga | reverse complement strand
TTCTAACAGGACTCACTTACACTTACAGTCCTAACTCCCAATAATAATTGTCCTAATAATAACGAATACTTACCAACTAATATTCCTATTATCACCTAATACTACTAACTTACTAACAGTCACTCGCACTGTTCTGTTCGAGGTTTGTCACACGTCCATGGGCGGCTGTGGTTGTGGGACTGCATGCTCGTTTGCTATTCACATTACATTAAAAATGGAATACGGGCGACGCTAGCCATTTCTAGCAATCTTTATTTGAATGGACTATACCTTAGCCTATTGTCAGCTAGACGTTCCAGATACTCAATAAAATTAATAGCACAAGATATGAGGGGCTTTCCTCTTACATTGTGAATTGTGATACACGCAATATCGGAGTAAAGACTAAGTTACACGATACTTTTTTTTGTACATACAACAGCAGTACATAGAATGAAATGACATAATAATAATTCGCCTTCAAGAATTGTAACTAACTGTTAATACGCGAACCACAAAATGGAATGCGATTATTGAATGCAGCAAATCTTGAAATCTATTATTTTAATTATATTCTGGAGATAATGCTTTAAAGATTTGACACGGCTTGTAAGTGCTTGTACCTTCTGACACGTTGCTCGAAGTTGCACGTTGCACGAATACGTTTGGGAATTATCCTTCGAGTATGAAGTGATTTGTAATTTATTGAATAAAAACATGAGTCAACGTATTTAAGTTTTATTTTACTGATTTATTAAACGTCATAGTTTTTTTGAGTATGTCATACACGTCTCTGACCCAACCCCTTCTTTATGTTTTTTCAATATTTCGTGCCTCTGTAAAGCAGAATGGTAAATAAACCATTTACCGAGAGAGAAGCTATTGCTACAATAATTGCAAAGAAATTATTGTATGTGATGTTTACGCCAAGATCAGTTTTGAATGTTAAACATAACGGCTTCCATTTTATTGTATGCAACAGACAATAAAATGAAACCATGTAGGTAAATGAGGCCTTATCCTGTAATTTTTATTTCAAATCATGTGATATGGACAGAGATTTCTGAGAATAATAATCCTCTTCTTAAATGTTCTGGTGAAAGGCGATTTCAAAAAGACATACATGTAAAAATCACCAAGTTCGGTACAAAATGTATGTGGTGTTTTTGCCGTCAAAAGAAAAGAGATTTCACACGTGCCATAATTATAGAATTTCTTTCAAACTTATCTATGGTTCGTTTTTTTAACTCGACTTATGATCGCCCTTATAATTTTCAGTATATGTACATTGTACATATATATGTTACTATATATACCCGGTATATATACTAGGTTATAAACCTATATTTAAAGCGCAGCTAGCGGCAGCGATATGATTGTATTACAAACTTATTATCGCCGCATTTTCTATGCGGATTTTGTTTGCCAACTGTGAATTACTATAATAATCATAATTCTTGTAAAGAAAAACTATACATAAATGAACTACAATCCTAGTTCAAATTGAATAACAAGTTCATTTGCTACGAGTTAGTTCCTTAAACGTACCATCCATTAAACCTAGACCACTTCTAGAAAATTTGGAAACTCGCCAAGTTTCATTATGTAAAAAGAAAAATTAAGAAACAAACAAAATAATGTTATTGGTGTGAGGAAATTGTAACAGGAACTTTTCTCTATTACACTAGTCGCGCTTCCTACAAAATGTATACAGCTTACAATATACGTACGGTACAAGACGCTAAGTACCACACCCATATTGCAACCGCAAACACGACCCCGTAGATACGAATCAAAATGGCTAATATATTAATTTGATATATCGCACCCTTAATGATATACTGGCCTAACGCAAAAAAGTAGATTTTTGGGGAAACGCAATAAACCATTCTGCATTTTTGTCCGGTGCAAAAACACATTACTATGAACGAGACCCATCTTACGCTGTTTCAATAAATAATGCGAATTTCGTTGTAATTTCAATTTGAACTCATAGATGACGTTAACAGAAGCCTGTGAGTATGCGTTACTCAATTGGAGCCTATGTCTTATTAGGATTGTATATCATTAAGGGTGCGAAATGCGAATGCCATGTCTACCAATGACGAATGACCACGTGACTCCCATGATATTGCGCCAGTCAACATTTTAGAACTTAACTGTTATCGTCTTTGCTAATAGAATGTTTGTAATTGAATACCCTGGTGTTTCGTTTGGTAGCTATATATAGAACGGTAGCGCAACCGGTAGCGTCTCAGAGTAATAGGCCACTTATTAGTTTACCTGACATTCTCGCTGTAAGTAAGTGCCATACACTGTAGACCTAAGGAATGTTTACCCGCTCACTCACAGCACTATGGCAGGAAATAAAATTACTTACAATCGGAAACTACTAGAGGAGCGGTCTGATTTAATATTTTGCATAGAGAGACGGAAGGAGAGTGAATTGGGTAAGTTTTATCTTGAAAAAATGCTCGGTTTATTTTCGGTTAGAATGTTGTAATGACCGCTATAAGATAAACCGGCTCAATGGTATTTAATCAAATTTGGTACCTATAAATGCCTCATTATATAAAAAAAACCATACTTAGCCGGACCCGGACGCCGACAACATTTCCTGAACGAGGTTCCCATTCGACCATTCGAGTAGGAAGGTACCCACAGAAAATAAATAGATATCAAATTACACAATTTTATTCACTTTCAAAACGAAAGTTCCTCCATAAATTCCAATTTCCATAAAGTAAAAAATGAAAAAAGTTTGTGTTCGTTTCATATTCGGCAGGCAGCTTATTACAATGTGGACGGTTAAGAGGCCTGTAGAATCTTCGGACGACATTAATCACATCTCGGACCTTTTATGTAAATAAAGTGGTCTTATGTGGCCACTGCAGCGCTCGTGGTTGCGCGGCGAGTTTCAATCGTGGCCACGCGGGCCAAGTGCGGATTGGCAGACTTCACACGCCTTTGAGAACGTTATGGAAAACTCTCAGGCATACAGGATTCCTCTCGATGATTTATTTCACCGAAAGCAGATGATATTTGACTACTTATTTATAGCGCACATAACTAAGATAAGTTATAGGTGAGTGCCTGGGATCTGAGCCCCGGACCTCATGAGTAGGAATTAACCATTACGCTATCGCTTCGTCCCTCACTAACTTTTACAAAAACCTAACCTTCGCGTCGCTATCTTGCTAAGACCTAAAACACACAAACTTACGATTCTCATTCTGCCGCGCCTCTGAGCGTATAGAAAATCTTTTTTCATCGGTTGTTTGACGCAAGAAACGTGGCGAGCGGAGTCTGAGCGGTTTTTCTCTGAGACGTCATAAATCAGGAAGGCGGCAGATGGCGCTGACCCCGCCATTATTGCTGTGTTCCAGCTAAGAATGATTATTGCTCGCGCTTCAGGGACGTCGTTACCAAATAATAATTCTCCGGAACCGCCCCGGGCTGCGCAAGAATGAAACATTGTAGGCGATGTTCACAGGCCGCTTTCAACTTCAACGCTGCGCGAATATTCTAAGAAAGGTTCTTTTTATGCTATTCAAACGTATTAATTTAAATTTAGCGGTAGAATAATGTCCCGAGGAAGCCGCGTGGCTCAGACATCTCTGGAGCGATCGGAAGGTGTGTGCAGTGTGTCAACCCGCGTGGACGGCGTGGTGGACTTTCTTTGTTCTCGTTCTGAGAGAAGAGTGATGAGAGGAGCATAGGGATGTTAATCTTTTATGTTCTCAAATATGAAGAAGAAAATAAATGGTAGCTTGAGTGGCCGCTAGAGTTGGCCTTTCCATTTATCCCGACACTAGTCCTACTAATCGGATGTTTTTTTCTATCTTAAGCTGGAACCAACGTCAGCCCTACTTGAAGTCGATTATATGCGTTGCTTCCCCTGAGCATTAGGATGCAAACGTCGTTATCTTCGAAGTCATTTGTTTTTTTACGTTAGTATTAGAAATTAATTATTATCAACAAGTTTTTCAAAAGAGAAAAAGAGCTCTCCTTCAGGGCCGGCGACGCATTGCTGACTCCTCTAGTATTGCGAGTGTCCATAGACGACGGGGACCACTTACCATCACGTGGCCCGTTTGCTTGTTCATTAGGCTAAAAACTATTTTTTAAAAGTTATACTTACGGTTAACGGTGTAAAACTTATACATCGTGAGTACATTTTCATGCTAACAATCTTTGAACACCGTGACTACAATTCATGCACATGGAGCGCCGGCATTCTCGGCGCGGTGAGTAAGCTCGTACGTGTTTTGTATAGCCGGCACTTCACACCTCGCCGTGAAGACGGCGCTTGGATGACGGGCGTGCGGTGGACGAGCGGCCATAGTTAATGTATGTACCGCTACTTCAGCGACGTCGTCTCCTTCTCGGTGAGGGTGTTAGTGGACAACATGGAGCAACCAAAGCATTGGTCTGTCGTGGACAAGCAGCCTAAGGCTGAAGTTAGCTTAACAAAGACTGTGGCGTCTCTTTTCTGGCGAAAACTATTTTATCACTGAATATTTTATCTCTGTTATTCTTAAAGTCTAAATTAAATAAAAGTGTCTTTTCGAATCAAATAGATTGCTAATGTCCATCGAAGTAAATATAATTAAATGTGTTATTTAGTCTAAGGTTTTAATTACAATAAAGGGATTGAAGCGTTCATAGCCGCGCGGATCGTGTCAATTTCAATTGATCGACAAGGTTAAGGTAGAACGTAATTGAATGACTGACCGCTACTGGCAAAATTTCATAAGCGATTCCGCGCTTTGCATGGCATGTTGTTCTATAGACTTCGGACACTCGTGTTGGCTACTAATCCCTCCACCAAACAACACTGGGGCAGCGTTGCGGAGAACTTAGTTGTAAATGCATTAGTATATACTTTTATCTATGTTTGTAAGAGATTGGGAGGTGCCGGGTGCTAATAGGTAAGCATGTAAATGAAACATCCAAATATTTTTAATCCTTTACTATGTTTCAATAAACGAATATATTTTATACGATTAGGTATCTTACTGCTACTGCCTATGGCACACTAAATACTTGTAGCTTCGACAATTTTACGGTGTGATCTTACAGCACGAAAACCGCTCAAGTATAATATAACTAAAACTGTCACTGTTCGATCTAAACAGTTTTAGCTTAGAGTAATTTTAGTGCGTCAACCAAGAATTCATCAATTATAATGAATTTAGTTTATAAATATTATAATATTTTGCAAATATTCGTTATGCTTTTACACTATGTATATATATCGTGTGTCTACGAATGTATATTGGTATGTATGTATGTATATATATGTTACGTCTATTGATTTGGACGTGCTCTTTAAAATCTTCATTGTCACAGTTACGGTACTACTAAAAGATTGCGGTCAACTATCTTGTTCCCAGTATATATTCCCAGGGGTTGACAGTGGAATGGTGGAAACTTGTTTGTAGCTTTTGGTTATATAAGCAAAAAGGTACATATAAACACACAATTCACGTGAATTCTTTACGCACTCCGCAAACTGCTTTGTTATGTCGAGGAGATGTGTGGTCTATTTTAGTTTTATCTTTAGCCTACCGTTAGTGCGGTTAGCCGCACGTCCAACATGAACTCATGACTGCGGGTAGCCGCGTGGTGTGCACAAAAATTAGAACTCAAAAAAGATAAAGTTTCCTTGTTAATAGCAAAGACACGGTGCCGCAATATTGTTGGCATAGTTGTCTTATCACCAATCGTGTTGTTATGATAGTCATTGTTCGCGATAATCCATTAGATCTTCAACTGCAAGCACAACTATTTTTCAAGGACACCAAATCCGATGCGACTAATTTGTAGTTCAAGTCACTTGAGCGAGATTCGTATGCAGTGATTTATGCAAAACTCAGTATCCGGAATGGCAGAAGAGTTAAGTTTCAAAATACAAATATACTATTTAGAGCTACGAATTTTTAGAACTCGAACATTCGCAGTATAGGTATATAGGTACATAGTCAATAACTACAAGTATCAGTATAGTGCATACATAATTGAACATATTATTATTATTGAATATATGATAGACATACATAATCTTTGGTAAAATCACACATTAAAGTATCTATATTGATGTAATGGGTAAACACAAAACCGCTTAAGTGACTCAATTATTAGTTCCTGTATTTGATATAGAACAATACATTCAACTATTGTTTTAGTAAATTACTATCTCCTTAAGCAGCTTTGCTGGAAACATGGTATACGAGTTGAAATACAATAGCAAGATATTTTTTAATACCAAATTTTTAATATCTTTAAATTTGGAAACCTGCCGGTAAATTCTTAGATTAATAGATAACATATTAAAATATATACGGTATGTTATCTTTACTTAATATTATATAGTGAGACAATATGTAAAATCAGTCATTTGAATAATAATTATAACTTAATAGTAGATTACTTTAAAATCTGGAATACAGTATAGCGGATAACCTCAACCGCTATTCCAAGATCCTGCTATATTGTATTCCAATATACATATACATACAGCTATAATGACCGGTTAAAATAAATGCAGCGTAAAACAAAAATTATTATTATAATACTATACGTTCAGGTAAAGTGGATTTAAAAAAATTGTTTGTTACAGAGCTTAACAGATACAGCGTACGAAGATAGGACACAATTTTGTTTTATCTGTTTTAATTCCAATTTTGAATAAAGATTGGGTTACCGAATAATCGGATTGAATTTAAAGTTTGCTAACAATTGCCTTTTTTATTTTTTCCTAACACTTTCATCTGCGTCGCACTAGTGGGTACGAACACGAGCAGAAGATTTTTAACTTTTGCCTATTTTCCTTTTCGAATCAAATTCACTCAGTAATTGTCTCTGGATTTCCTCTGAGCTTTTAGTCAACTCCCATGCTATAGTTATTGTTCCGCGCATTTGTTAATTGGAAACAAGAGAAAACAAGAAACGAAAGAAATCGTTTTCAAACTCTTTTAAGTTTAAAACGCGTATTAATAGTTGCAAGCACTTGGTGCTTCAACACATTTTATTAGTTTAAATGAAAAGAAAGTTACATATTTTCAAAAAATATGGTAAAAATGCACTTTTCACGGCGCCTGATGCGCGTAGGGCAAATACTTTGGAATCAGCGAATAATCTCTGATTCTACTTACGATCTTGTGGCAAGTTCTTACTTAAATTGCGTAAGTGGTAATGTTGTTTTGCTAAGTAAGTGTCTGTAGACACACACGACTGTCCTGAGCAGATCGACTTTATGCCTATTTCCCGCAATCCAAATATTGCTGATACCAAGATTATATTCCCTAGCTGGAAGTAACGTTCAGACTTTCAGCGCCGGACGGATGCCACTGCACGTCTTAAACATACACAGTAATTACCAATCCTTTTTACATGCCTTACCCAATTTTACCCTAGTTTACATTTTAATAATACTTTTGGCACTTTTTTCATTAAATCGATCACAGAACTCGATCGTTCGTGAGTTGGCGACGAACGTGCCAACTCACATTACACTGATAATTTTATCATAATTTACACTAAGAAATTAATCATGTCCTTAAGCGGTGAAATAGTAGGAGAAAATCTTTTTACAGCTAGGCCAATGAGATGCGATACAAACGTTTGTGATCTGAGAATCTCGCGCAGCTTTTGCTTTCGCGCATAGATAAGTGCATTCATCGGATCAAAGTTATGTATGATGGAAAGTAAACGTTTGTATTCCTTCTCGATTTCCCAACTTTACCTACATTTGTGATATACATACATGTCGACAAAGCTACAGGACGGAAGCTTATTTAATAAGTTAACGCGAATAAGAAAAATGATGAACAGAAACAAGTTTGAAGTAATATTTATATACCGGGGTTACACGCGAATAAACATTTATAATATATATTGTTAAAGTTGATATGATTCTCTTAAATACTGCCTTTGGCATTACACTAAAAGTGTATATCCTAATAACATTTAATACTATATGAAACACTCTTTCCGCATCATCCGCGTACTCGTCCGTGTTATGAATGCAAATTATTTATGCTTTATAGTACAATTTTAAAATATTAAAAGAAGCGAGCAGAAATTAAAAATAGAACGATAGAACATTTCAATTTTCAGTTTTTAAGTTTTTAAGAATAAATTAACTTTTTAGTTAATTTTTGCAATATTTATGATTAGTTTGTGTTTTATTAGCCCAAGCACAAAATATATATACTTTATATATATTATATATAGTATAGTGGATGCAAATAACTCTGTGGTATAACTGAAAAGATGACGTTGAGCTTATAGTACTAGGTGTGTGCTGTAAGGTCATCCATAAAATCACGAAAACCATGTTTCAACACAAATATATTCCTATTAGAAAGTGAAGCAAAGAGCAAAATTGATTAAATTTAAGTACTTATCAAATAACATGACCTATTAGACATTTGTCAGAAAAACTAAAATCGATCTAAGATACGAGTATCAAGCATACGTTTGAGGTTCTAATCTCCATGAACTTTCCTAACTCTAACATCAAATATGTAATTATTCCATAAAAGTTTAAACACCAATAAATGATTAATCACCCTAATATTACGTATTAATATTATTACACTAATAAAATGTCTAAGGGTGCCTACAGACGACCTTAGATAGAGAGTGCCTGTAAGATCCCTCTAATCTACTGATAAAGAACCACCATTCATCTATCACACAGAGATTTTTAATACTACCATTAAGATATAATTGCCTAAAAGTTTTAAATGAGACTCACTCAAAAACTATTTTTAAAATCTTTTTCAAATGTCTCCATGTGCAGATAATTTGATGTTGTCCTTACCTAAATATGAATATATTTTCCTAAAAAATATCTAAATAGACGAACAATAAGAATAACAATAATAAATTCGATAAAACAGAACAAGTTATAACCATTTATTTCTTAGGTACTAACTAAATAGTAGGTGGGATTAGAAATGATAATGAAATATTTGACCGGAAAACCAAAAGGACAATCTCCAATCTCGCCTTCAAATTAGCATTCTAATCTTTCATTTCTTTAGGGTTTGATATGTAACGAAAACTTTAAAACCTGAACTGGCATAACAAAAAGGCAGTAATTGATAGATACAGTAAACAGTGCCTGTTGTTTCCATAAACAAAACGAAGCAAAGTTGGAATCCTCTTCCATGGAACATTTTCTTATAGAAATAGTAAAACATTCTTCATTTAGCTGATAACCCCCCCCCCCCCCTATAAATTAAATAGTGTTTTCTAAACAGTTAATTCTTAACACGTATTTTAAAGGACCCTGATAGTTTACTACAGGTAAGAACAAAAGTTTTTAAATAGGATATAAATAAATTAAAGCAACAAACTGGTTTCGATTGCACCATAAGATGTATAAATATGAAGAATAATAATATATATTTTAACTTTCGCTTCAAATACAAAGAAATGTAAATGAGGCGTAAATGAAAAATAAGAAACTCTAAAAAAAAGAATACAATACATTTGACAAGTAGTGAGCGTCAACAAAATTAGGTGCAGGAGCAATTACAACTGTACTATCAGCTGCAATTGGCCGCTAGAATTGAAAAATAGAATGTTACATCAATTAGACATTAACTGTCACTAACACTATAAATAACCATTGTATTTGACGAAAGTGGTCGTTGGATTAAAACTAGAACTACTGGTAGTGTAGACACCATAATACTGTGAATCCTTAATACTAATACGCGCAGTTCTAACTAGATACTCCTAAGTAGCGCAGAATAATATACCTGTGTTACTGAAAAACCGTATCTCTGTGATCAAAAGTCTATAGATATTGAATCAATGTTATGGTCTCAGTAAGAACAAGATTGTCATTCCTAAAAGTGGTTTAGAAATACCATGCCATGTTAATATCACACAGAAACCAATACGCGATCGTCGAGGACTTCGGTTATCGTGTTGTAGACAATATAGGTAACCAACAGCAAATTCTTGTATCTTTGTACCGATTTACAACTATTCAAGACTGCTATCCATGACTTTTGATATTCACACAGTGACAGGTTATCAGTAATAGAGAAGAGTCCAGTTTAGCGCACTGTCGTGTTCGTTACGTTCGATAGAAACGTTTACAGCTGATATAGCTCGATGGAGTCCGAGAGCCGACGACGGCGGGCCGTGCGTAGGGCTGCTTCGGGCTCCTGGGCAAAGCATCATGGGGGCGTGAACGAGTCCTCCAGACCATTCTCCTCCTGCATCTGGATAGACGGGCTGTAATACTGCGGGACAAATGCGTGATGTAAGCTTCAAACTCTTCAAGCTACTTAAGCGCTATAACTTAGACTGTATAGTAATAGCGTCAAATTGAATTTCATATCTGTGAGCGAAACAGTATGATAAGAATGTACAATACAATTAAAAAGTATTCTCCGGATCAGTGTGTAAACGCGCACGAAGTAAAACTTTTATGACATGGATAAACAAAAAATCAAATAATAAATTAAAATCAAATCCTGAGTAGGTACCTATTGATTGCTTTATTCAGGGGTCGATTGATCACAAAACTGAATCATGAACTCTATTTAGGTACAACAAATAATAATCTCAAGTCTAAAAAACCGCCAATCTATGTTTATGTATGTTGCGTTTCGAGCGATAGATTACGGTAGTGTGTTTTGGTTACGCTAGATTGAACTATGTGAATCGCGGAAGAATGCGAAACCGTACCCGTGATCCCGACAGAATTTGCGAAGAGAAGGACACCGTGGGGTTTTAGTCGGTAGAAGTCCGACATAA
>DWLO01003631.1:0-10765 GCA_018245335.1 Dalla quadristriga | reverse complement strand
CGGGTCTCACCACCGTAGGTTCAGGCTAGCGTTAGTCGACGACTCGGTGGCGCGTTGGGTTCGATCCCCGCACGGGACAGACAGTTATTTCTCAGATAAATGTTTGTACTCGGGTCTCGGGTCTTGGGCGTTAAATTGTGTTGTGTTTTCTGTGTGTCCGCCACCCGCAATAGAGGGAATCCTAGTGCAGGGGTGTGAGTGTGTAAGCTTATTAGTATCATTAATGATTAATCATTCATAATTCATCGCGGATATTAATGATAAAATTATGTTATAGACAGTTTAATGTAGATACCGCGATAAAGTAACTCCTTACAACTGGAGAGCCCTGGAGCATACTCCACCATGCGGCTCCAATGCGGATTAGTGGAGTGGTAAGTGGGCAACCCGTGAGTCGGAAGTTTTTCAGGGCGCCCGAAGGCCTCTGACACAGCGTAACGTCTGTTGTCATACGATAACAACCGGGACTGGCGCTTTAACGCGCCTTCCGAAGCACGGAAGCGCTCAACCAATGTAGCCAGTAGCGGTCAACCATCCACTTGCCAGCCGGAACCGGTGCGGCTTAACATTCTCAATCAATTAACATTGACACTCGCCGCGGGACCACGAGCGCTTCAAAAGTAACAAAAGTATGTAATAAGTGACGTCTAGACTGCTAATTTCACCCTGCCCGCCGCCGATCCTTACTTGGAGGTATTAAGAAACACGTCGGAAGAGTCAACGTAAACATTCGGCCTACTGACTTTCCGCAAGCATTCGCATTCATTCAGGAAGTGACACTTAAAGTGACGCGTCAACGAAAGGAGGGAATTTGGGCTATCGATCGAAGCAACAGGCTGGCAGGGGCCGAGGCGGCGCCGCCAGGATGTGCGCGCAAAAACAAAGCTCTGGTGTAAGCCTCCGTCATTAGAAAGGCATCTGCTGTCCCGAGAATTGATTTTTCCAGGGCTTATTCAGGAAATACGCTTCAATCAATTTCTCGATTATGTAAATTTTTCGGCCTCCGTCAATTCGGATTCCACTCAAGGGCTATACTTTAATCTGATAGAATCCATTTTGATTTGAATCTTGTAATTTTAACGCCGTGAGCTGTGGACGTATTCAGCGAGCCCTCGGAAATGTGCGGGTCATTATCGTTTTAGGAAGGCGGGCAGTCGGTTGGTTTCGAGTGGAGTTTGAGTAGATAATGTATTTACTCAATCTTTTATTCCTTCTTAATTTCGTGCTTTACTGAAGAGCTGTACAATTTCTTTTTCCGCACTAAGGAGGTGTATCGTAGGACGTCTTAGGATCCAGATCAATTTATATTTATTTATTTTCGTCAAGTCTGAAGAGTTGTCGTCAGTGACGACCGAACACAAAAGTGATACTAATACAGATTCAAGTAAACAGCTACATAGTTTAATTTTGCTATTAATAATATTATCTAAGAAGCTATACTGCTGGTAATGGTCAAAGTTCCCATATGGCGACTAGCTACCGTGTGAAATTATATAAAGAGTAGAAGTAGATGTCCAGGTCAGGGTTACCAGCTGTTTTAAAGGTGGTAGAACCTGTATATGTTTCCCCCGGGGCTGTATCACTGTCACCCCCATTTCTGCCGTGAAATTATTGTTTTTCAATAATTGTGTTTCGGTCGGAAAGATGTGGACGCCGGTTACACTGGGCGATCACCTTAGTCAAGGGCAGCAACGCATCTGTGGCCAGCTTTGAACAGGACTATTACTAGCACTGAATAACAGTATTTTCTCTCATAGTCATTATACTAACGAATACTGACCAACTATGATTCCTATTAACATCTCATAACTGGACTTACATCCACAGTTCCTTCTGCGATTCTATTCGAGGTTTGTCACAGATGTCATGGGGGCAGCGGATGGGTGGAGCTGCATGCTCGATTGCTATCTCAGTAACATACAAAAATGAACGTGTATGTCACATAAATGTCCACTCGGCCGAGAACCAACCCAACCCGTAGCTCTGCATGAGTTGTTATGTCGAAGAGGAAATAGTTTCTAATAGAAAAGCTTTATATCTTTACTTCTCCGGATCGATTGCATTTGAAGCCTTCAAGAGGAGCGCGCCCCGTCTCAGCAAACAGCGATCCACATCGTCCTGTATTGTTGGATGCGATTGTGTTTTGTTAGATAAAAGCGTTTCAAACACTTTAAAAACAAGCCTTGCTCGAAGAATATGGCGGCTCGCGACCCATCAGCGCGGACTTATCGACCACGTGTCGGATTAGATTTAGACCTTCGACGCCTGTGACCTCGTGACGTTTTGCACGACTGGAATTATGTGTTTCTTTCAGAGACTACGTTAAGCATCAGTTGGTAGAACCTGTTGGTGTGCATGCCAGAAATACTTATACAAGCGGCGACCACCTCGCGTCAATCTATATATATAAAAGGCAATTAAATAATAAATAAATAGATGCTTACACCCTCACACCCTGCACTAGCATTCCCTGTATTGCGGGTGGCGGATACGCAGAAAAACAACACAATTGCCAAACAAATGTCTTCCCCGGCCGGGGATCGAACCCAGGACCCGCAGCTTATCGTCATATATAACAAAGAAACCCTTTGTTTGGAGACGGCAAAAGCATTCCGATGTCATCGAGTGCAAACTTCGCGAGCAAACACCGTCGCTCCGCGGCAGACGCGAGACGTTAGTGCGCCGACAACTGATTACACAACCCCTGTTCGCTGACGCTGGAAAGGCCAATACGGCCAAAAGCGAATGCCTGTTACATTCCCTGTGCGCTGCCGGCGGATGAGCATTGCGGATTGGAGTTCCACATTGCTTATAAAAAGGACTGTTGAGTCGATTCAGATACTTTCAATCTATTGTCAAAACGTGACAATACAGTTTATATGAGCATATTGGATTATGACGTCGTAAGTGTATATGGTCAACTGACTGAACTTTAGTTGATTTTAAACGAAATAAAAATATTTCTCACTTAAATTGGGAAAATAAAATAGTTGTTCCAAAGATATTATGTACGGTATTTTATAGGAATTATGACGAGATTCTTCTCAGAATGAGATGAGTAAAACTGAAGCCTCACGCTAGCGAAGTTGGACTGTTTTTATAGTACTGCCAGCCGTGCCATCAGAAGACCAGCGCTTGTTGTTCTCTAACATCCAGCATGATGTTGAGCAGGATCCGTTTCGTAATGCGAACCACTTACGAATTCAAATCGTGCTTTTTTATATCTTATGTCTTGTATTTATATTTGAAGTGTTCACATTATGAATAAACGATATTATCTTATCTAAGTTCGGATAAGATTTAGCTCAATTTCGAATATTCTGAGGTGCATGCTTGTGACTCGAACTGTAGACCCTTGCGCTGAAGTCCTAACTAATCAGCTAACACCTCTTTTCACCGTTCATTGCTTAACCTGCCAAATACCACACGCTTCTCACAACCCACGAAACTGAACAACCAATCCACTGGTTAACAAGGAAATCTACACGTGATAGCAGACGCAGCGTCGCCGGCCCGTCGCTGCAAACCACTGAATTATTCATCCCCCGCTTCAGTGCTATGGAAATGTTAATTTATCAGTTGATTATACTGCAAGAACACGAAATGTCTTGTAACGTGTAAACGTCCAGGGTTGTTCCTCACAAGAACCATTGGTCATGACCCCTCTACTAAGGTTACATTATTGAAATGGTGGAATACTGTTGGTCTTTGCCAGAGGGGAAGTATCAACCGCCCATCACCGGCTGAGTATGTGTCTCCTCTCAGAATGGGAAGAGTAAGGTCATAGTCGACCGCACTGGCCAATTGCTTTTCAGACTTCACATGCCTTTGATTACAATATGGAGAAACTCTCAGGCATACAGGATTTCTTACGATTTTTCCTTTACCATTAAACCATATTTTAATGCTTAAACCGCATATAACTTTTAAATGTTATAAGTGACTGGGATTCGAAACTACGACCTCCCCAGTATATCTCTGCTCAATAGCAGGAACCATCCGCTTTGAAATGGGTGGGCGTATGGTCATCATCTTCGACCACTAATCCAATTCCGGGCTGCTTCGCTCGTCAAACATCATACATCTCTGACAAGGCTGGACTCTACGCGAGTTTCTACGCGAAATTTTCCTTCACTATTAAGTTAATACCGTTTCTTGATGGTGGAGCCAGTGAGAATTATCTCTGTCTCAGCTTGAAGCCGACCTCTTTATGGTCAGCAAGCATCACACAATTTGTTAATCTACAACATTTTTACTGCACGATCAAGAATCAAATTGAATTGTCCACACACTGTGAATAATAACGCCTGCGTTTATTTTCAGCTTGATTAATAAAATCCGGAAACGGAGTTATTATTCATGGGCCATTCGTACGGAATGTGTTAATTCATCAGCGAACAAACTCAAGTAAACACGTTTGCGTCAATCTCGCACCTTGTTCTCGAGCGTGCGACTATGCTTTTATCATTGCTATGCTTCGAGTATAACTGTGTTTTTCTTGAAAGGATACAATCTACAAGCGGCCTAATGAAAGGTACGTAAGACACAACTCGCTGCTCCAGCCTAAGTTACTCACAATCGCTACTTGAGATCCACAAAAAACCAGTCCTCTTCTATCCCCGTTCATTCCTCTCCCTTCTATAACAAGCCATTTACTGTCGTAGCCGTCAATCTATGGAACTCTCTGCCAACTGCAATTGTAATGCACCTTCTTTATATTCCTTTAAACACCATTTCAAAGCGCATGGCCTCCAACATCAACTCCGACCTATTTCCTTTACTTCTTCAACTTTGCCCCTCTTTCTAACTCGTGTATTATAATTTTTTATTCACTATTTATTCGAACTAAAATTACTCTTTTAATTCCTTTCCAGTAATTTTGCGTGCAACTTACTTTTTCAGAACTGTTTTCGACAACTCCTCACCTTAAGATTGTATGAAAGAAATCGCTACATAGTGATAAGACCGCCCTTTGTAAGTACATATTAACGGTGCAATAAAGAGTACAAATACAAATTCAAAAATTATTTATTATACACCATTTGACTACATGAGATACATTAAAAAAACAAAAAACAGAAGGGCGTAGACAATGGGTGGGGTTATCGCTTGAAGCGATCTCTTCCAGACAACCATGTAATAATAAACATAAATAAACGCTTAGACACTCACACCCCGCACTGGGATTCCCTGTGTTGCGGATGGCAGACACACACACAACACAATTTAACGTCCAAGACCCAAGTACAAACATTTAGTTGCCGAATAAATATCTGCCCCAGCCGGGCATAATAATGCATGATCCCCTCGATCCCTCCTACACTACTGGGGGTATAAGTCCTCTCACCTCCGAGCACGCGGCATGTGAGCAGCACGTCCTCCCCCTCCTCGTGCGGGCCCAGCGTCGTGGTGTTGATGACGCGTCCGTACCGGTCCACCACCACTGGCTTCTCTGGAGGCACTGCGAACATAACATCAGTCAGAAAAAGGGTGGAAAAATTCCATTGTCACAGATATTGAATGCTAGGCAAACAGTGGGACATAACTACGCGTACAACACACTCCCATGTCGATACGAATTTGAATGATGACTTCTGCATTCAAGGTCAACGGACGAAAGCATGGTTTTGCTTTGTGTTGCTCTAGTTTGTTTACTTTAAAGCAAGTTATGATTAGATTACATACTTCTAAAAGTATGAGTGTGACGTCAACAGCACCACAGACAGTGGAATTAAATTACAGTAGAGTTGAGAATATTCTTCTCGATTTATTCGAAAGTAAGAATCTAGCAGAATACCAGCGCTGTCGGAGCTTCTCCACAGCACAATGCTGAGCTAGACTCTCTTTTGCCGTCGCGACACACAGTGCCCAATATTTTTAAATCCTAAGATTTCCTACATCCTACTTTAAGACTGTTATGTAATCTTTCATCATCATCATCAACAGCCCATAACAGTCCACTGCCGGGCCCTCCCAAAAATAGGAGGCTTTGCCCATAATCACCACCCTGGGCAGGCGGGTTGGTGATTGAAGCAGATGGTAGTTGCTGCACAGAGGACGCTGCTCGTTCTGATGTAATCTTTAGCAAACTCTGAATGCTGACGATGAGACGAATAAAGTGTTTTGTATTGTATTGCACCAAGTCAGTGGGATATGTTGTCCTGAAGAGCGTTCGAAGCCTTTGCGTGTTTCTTTAACGATGTCTCTCCTCTAGCACACCGGCGGTCGGCGCCGGTCAAGAAACCAGTGGGCAAACCGAGGACTAAGCAGCCCAAAAAAGTGAAATTTATCAGTAAGTGGGAAAGTGCTGCCTCTTCGCTTACGAGTAGACGTGTGTTTAATATTTTGCCCTGCGGAACTTTCAGAATATGCTTTTCATTTAGGTTTATAAGAACACATTTCCCTTTTACTCTCGAAATGGTCGTAAAATATTTCTCCGAACGCAAATACCTAATGTCGTCAGACAAAGAAGCAATAGCAGCTTTTATGTTTGTTTGAGAACTCATATCGCGTATTTGGCGTAGGTATCTCGGAAAGTTGTCTGGGGTATAATTTCGGGACAGTTATGCATAGAGGTAGGACAGGGAGGTGCAATGTCGCGATGACTCATCCTCCCTCCTCCCCCTTCGCTGGCGCCCTTGCCGGGCCGCGGGCCTAATGAGGCGACCTTGGGAATCGCAGAAATAAACCACCTGTGAGTAGTAGTACAAATTGAAGGAAGGTATTGTTAAGAAATGAACTATAGTTATTGTAGACAATTGCCCGATATTCTCTAAGTACCTAAGAGACTCTCATCACAATCTTAAGAACCTACAACAATAGTTTTATTTTATGGAATAGAATTAATAGATTAACCAAAAATTAAATAAAAACAAACATAGTAAAGAACTTAGAAGGTACAAAAAGCAGCTAAACGGCGATTCATTCCATACCTTGTGGTGAGTGAAAAAAATGGCTTTATAAAGGTAGGCAGCACGAAAAATTAAAAGTAGTTCTCAATTAAATTTAAGCAGAAGCTATGAAAAAGAGAATGAAAAAGCACAAGAGGAGGAATAAGAACGGGGAGATGAATTTCAGGAAATGTTAAGGCTAAACTTAAAGGTAATGTTTGACTTGATTTTCAAAGGAATATAGAGTAAAGCATTACGGATGGATCTGGGAAGGGAATTTCATAAACGGACAGCAGTGATGGAAAAGGATTTTGTATAGAAGGTGGATGAGTTTAAGGAAGAACTCAGAGAAAGATTTTATTTGTAATTGCTTCAAGATTTTGTCGCTACCATCTTATACATAAACTAGTGCCACATAAATATGCATCATCATCACACACGCTTGACTGCTCTTATTCGGAGTTATCCAAAAGATTATCAGAACGTGGTAAGAGATTAGCTACCGTACTACTTAGATAATTAGTCTAAAATCGAGCCATTCGTGAACGATGCAGCAGTGTGTCGGGCTAATTGCTCCTTTATCTAGATTTACGGCTTGTCTGCCGGCTGCCACGCAGCCTACTGTAGAACGATCTGCGATTTATAAGAGCCCAAATGGTATCTCGTTCAGCTAACATGGTCGCTATAAATGAAACGATTTATGGACAGCTAGGACAGGAGTAATATAAATTCTGAATCACGTCTATTTATGTCCATATTAAAATTAAATAAATGAGACACTCTTAATGGTAGAACTACACTATTGCTTTTATAATTTATGCTGACAGATATAAGGAGGCTCTTTAGAAACTTGTAGGTACCTACCATTATATTTGCACGAAACTATATGTTCATCATAATTTATGCTTGTTATATTTTAAACGTCACAGCGAGGTAATTAATTAATTTAGTGCGCCAAGTGTTACCAGCTAAATAATTTATCACTAGTATTTGGCTGAAAAGCTCGACACCACTGTCCGTTAAAAGTAGAACAATTAGAAGAAATTTTAAATGCCATAATAGAGAAATAAGGAAAATGAAAAGGTCCTTAATTTTTTCTCAAGCGCACGTAGCTGTGACAAGGCTGCCTCATTAAAGAGATGAATCTACGTAAACAATAGACGGCGCCTGCCTTTTTTCTACCCATTATTCCTCGAGGATCCCACCACTAATTAAATTTAATGGTGTCGGGCAAATATTGTTTTCACCTTTTATTGCCATTGTAGATCTCTTTCTACGCGCCGCTTTACGTCCATTGTGCTGAATTAGGTGTGATAGAAGTGGTGTTTAAATGTGTTCTCGTGGAAAATTGAGATAAACGATTTAATTAGATGGGAGAATTGTTTTCAATTGAGGGTAATCGTTTTGACTGGAGTAGCGTTAACACTCCAAATGTGTCTGTTTCTTACTTATTTAATAATGGTGTTGATTTACTTATTTAATAATGGTGTTGATATTTTAATCGGCTTTAAGTGGACTTAGCCTAAGGTAGTAGTAGCCTTGGGTGCTATCCCAAACGAAATTAACCTAATGCTAATGATACTCTCCCACAGCTACCGAAATCAACTGCCAAGAACACTTGGCGGTACACATCACTGAAGGCAATTAGCCTTGTTATCCAAGCTTATGGTGTTGTTTCTGCCCAACAGCTACCGAAATCCGCTGCCAGGAGATGTCGAAGGGCGGTTTGGCGTACGAGGTGATCTTAGCGGAGCCGGTGGGCGTGCCCGCGCCGCGCCGCGCCGACTCGCCTGAGAAGACCCCTTCGGTCGAGGAGATCCAGGAGAAACTCAAGGCTGCCGAGGAGAGGAGACGTGTTAGTATCGAATGATTCTTTGGCAACGAGGGTGACTCGCCCATCAAAACCCCCACCGTGGAGGAGACCCAGGAGTAACTCAAGGCCGCCGTGGGTGCGAGTCGTGTCAGTCGAGGAGATCAAGGAGTAACTAGGACGCCGAGGAGGAGATGTGTTAGGGTCTAGTAGTTTTTTTAGCATAAGGGATATCCTAGTGTAATATGACGGGACTAGACGTGTAGTTAGTAAAATACTTAGGATTGGGAAGATTTAGAAGTTTCTATATTCCTGGCTCTTGGCGAGAGTAGATTTTCACTTTATTTACTAAAAATTCTCTCAACACAAAAGCCTTTCACTTCAATGTTACAATAAATAATCAACATTATGTTGGCTTAAATAAATACTTTCATAAAGACATAATCGTGTAGGAGAGAGCCAAACTTGATATTCAACTCCGTTGCAGACCTTGGAGGCGAGCCGGATGGCGGCGATCGCGCAGAAGATGGCCAAGATCGAGGAGGCGTCCCGCATCCGCAGCGAGCAGACCAACAACTTCATCGTGAACACCAAGGAGGCGCTCGACGCCAAGATGGACTCTCACGAGGAGAAACGCGAGGCGTACATCAACGAGCTGCGCGCGCGCCTCAAGGATCACCTCGAGGGCGTCGAGAAGACCAGGTACGCTTTAGGAACTGACACAATACTCATAGGTCGCACAGTAGGTATCGTCGCGCATCGGCAGCGGGCACAGCAACAGCAGAGCAACGGATCGGTGTGATTACTTGCACAGATACGCCTGTGATGGGTGTGGAGTTTGATGCCGGCAGAGCCTCGTAACATTACGGCGCAGAGCCTCGTAACATTACTAGAACTAAGAAGTGTTGAGTCAGTTGACACGATCTGAGTAATATCTAAATTACATCAAATTACATTACCTTAAAGTTAGTTACTGATTTGAAATCAGTATCTAAATCCTAATCCGAATGTGTACCCACCAGATTTTAGGCCAGAAAATTATAGATAACTTGATCCTTGGATCACACGGATCGTAAGAAACGGATGGTCAAGACCATCTTTGTTACAGTCGCTGTGAATACAACGTTGCAGAAATTACGTTTGCTGACATTCAAACGGCGAAATTTAAATAAGATTCAGATTTATTTTTCATTGTATGTAACACTTAACTAACGTCATTACATTTGTTACCTACTAAACTACCGGTTGGGAAGGTTGATGGAGAACACGGGAAGAAACTCAATAGTTACTCACTAGAAATATGGATACTTCATATCGTTCTCGAAGAAACCGTAGAAGCTGTACTCAAGTTCATGTTTGAAAGCCAACTCATTTCTAAAGGGTCACGAATTTGTATTGTTGGTGTACAATATCAAGTAGTTAATGGAGAGTTAATTGAAAATGATTCAGTCTTTAATTCAGCAAACTTATTTATTTATTTATTCAAATTAATTAATTAATTAGAACGGCCAACGAGCCAATTACACTAAGTAAGCAATATAAAAATACTTAAATATACTTAATATAAAAATCTGTAAAAGCGTCCTTCAAGCTTGATGGCATTTTCCACATGTTGAGCTTGGAAGCTAGTAGGTGCTAGCTATTTACGTTGTATGGTAAAAAGAAATAAAAAATAACCGTGTCATTGCACATGAGTAACAAAAGCAAGTGGCCGAGAGTGTAATCTACATATTTATAGAGTGCGATGGAGATAAATCTCTGTGGAGCCGGGTCATTAGTCGTCAGAGCCGTTTGCCTCTTGACCGGGTTAGCACAAAGAAGGTAGGGTGTGTATTGTATGTGTAGTGTAGGTCATGCTGGAATACGTCATCCATCCAATGAGGTTGAATGTACACTGGAGGCGACCAGATAGACTTAGTTTTTTGTGACATGCGTAAAAGTCATTCTCTGGTGATGTGTACACGTGCACATATTAATTAATGATATATAAGGTGGACTGACGACCTGAGGAAGACGGCGGGAAGCCGCTGGATTCAAAGGGCACAGGAACGGTCGGAGTGGCGTC
>DWLO01003630.1:0-10765 GCA_018245335.1 Dalla quadristriga | reverse complement strand
GTCCACCCCGCTGGCCAACTGTCTGTTGGCAGACTTCACTTTTTAAAAACATGTGAAAAACTCATAGGCATGCAGGTGTCCTCATCGAGTTTCCATTCACCGTTAAAGCAAGTGATTTAATTGCATATACCACACGTACTCTGAGAACAGCCTGTCTGTGATTTAAACCCGGGACTCACCGAGTAGAAGGCTGAACTCTTAACCACTCGCCTATCACCGTGCCACTTATGTTTATGCGGAAAATAAGACAATGAAAAAGCGCGTAATGGCAATAGCGAAGAAACGTTGTCAACAGATCATACCGGGGGAAAGCGCCGCCGGCAGCTGGCGCGCCGCCAACAAGGTGAATGCCACGACGCGCCACGCACTGGGCCACGCGATCCACTTAACCCAGCACACGGAAACACTTGTGTCCTTCATCGTATACCTACCGCGTTTTCCTCAAGCGGTTGGTTTGTCCTAAAGTTTTTGAAGATTTTAACCATTTACTTTACCAAGTATTATCAGTAAATATCCTTTTTATTCCTCACTAATATTATAAATGTGAAAGTATGTTTGATGGTTTGTCTTTGTTTCACGCAGTAACAGAGCGACGGATCAACGTGATTTTGTAAGGAATAACAAACCTTACGCGAGCGGATCCATGAGCGAGGTCTCGTAAAATATTATTATACATATTATTCTTATTTTTTTAATCAGTTCCTACACTTTTAAAAACCGGTCATAATTAAATCTTTGGTATAGGTACAATAAGTCTTAACAATTCGACTACTAACGGCTGAGATATGTATGCCTAGTCAATACTAGAACTTCAAACCTTCGGGTGGGATTCTTACCACTCCACACTGCAGTCGCTTGGTAGAGTTTGGAGAGAAAGCTTGCGAGTCCCCAAGAGTCCCTCAATCATGACAAGAGGCGAGCCTATAAAAGCTCTTGGGTCCTGCTATGTACTTTAGTTACAAACAGGTACCTATGAATGATTCTGCCTAATAGGTACTTACTGTTTCTTATAAGAATATACTGGCAATTAGATTTCTTTCACGACTCTAATGAGAAAATATGTAGAGTTCATTGCCACTGTTAATTGAGTAAAAACAACAGCTCTAGCGTTATATTAGTCCACCCTCTATTGCGGTAGGTGTCATTCAATGTAGGTACGTGAATCGCCCGAGTCGGGGTGCCACGTAGGTATACCTGCTGAAATGCAAATTGATATAATGCAGGAAACGTCTGAGTGGGTCTCATAGCGGGCGCCTATGCCGCATGAGTAGCATAAGTTCGTTTACATACGACAGTCTGCTGTATTTGCATCCCAAATGCTCGGTACGACCGCTTGTTCGCCTGACTTATCTCTGTTCCAGGCAAAATATTACGGTTTGTGCATCGCCACTCACAATGTGCATATCTGAATGTCAATAAAGGATTAAAAAAAGACCACCGGAGGCGTTCCCGCACCAGCCGAGGCGGATGTGCTTTCCACCAATGAGAGAGAGGAGCGCAGCATATTCATAACGATATTACCGCCGACGGAGAACCGGCGTCATCATAATTCATATATAATAACCCTTCCGACGTCGGCGCGGCGCAGCGCCGCCCTGCGTCTCGTTCACTCGCCGGCTGTTTTCTCAAGCGTAACAGAGACGCTCACCGACATCCGTAATATCATAATTCATAATTATATTTCGTACACCGCCAACCGCACGCATACGTTTAAAATTCTCATTTCATTCGTGCCCGCCACGCTGGCCTACTTTTTCGTACGAAATCAGCGCCCTGAATATGAACTTCCACGCTTCGTGAAAATATCTCAAATCAGATAAAGTTTACTTGAAATAGGCAAACAGTTCGTGTTGGGTATGTGGAGATGATGACAGCTATTTGTAATTGGAATATGAAGGGACGCGGGCGCGTGCGCTCGGCGCGTCTCATTCGTCAGTTTATAAATAGAAGTCAGCGTCTGCTCCGTGACGACTTGCGCCATTAATTTATATGAAATAACTGTCGGCAGTCGGAAAAATAAGTTCGATTCAGAACGGCCTTCTAAACGATAATATTTATGTTTTACGGAGTAGCAGGCGAGTTCAACTCGTCCGATGATATACCTACGCAATTCAAAGCTCTACGTGTTAGGATATTCAATAATAAACAAACAGAAAGTTCATCTTTTCTGTTTCGTGTGAATACTTAGGTATGCGATTAGTCATGTCATGCCATATATCATTCATGTATCTGTAAAATGAAATGACTTTAACGTTTATTTATTACATTATTTATTGTTCTATTACTATACATACCTATACTTAGTATAGTACTGTGCATAACAAAATAAAAGCTATTTAAAACATCTGGTTTAATACAATAAATAATTATAAAGGTAACACTTTTCTTATTACACTTTATAAGCTTCACCAAATCCACTTTCACAGTCCTTTTGAAATCCAATAAAGTTCCGAAAATACTGATTTCAGACATTATGATGGTCGCAGTGAGGGCGAAAGACAAGTGGGACATAAATTCGTTAGCGCGCATGTAATCGTCACGAATGTACTAACAATAACTCACCGCATTAAATTTTAAAGTTGACATCAGAAAGAACATCTTATAAAGCCGTTGTTCAGCTCGATTTTAATGTCTCCATTTAAAGGAATGTGTCAAGAGAATATTCAATACATGTTCATTCAGATATAGGTAAGTAATTACACTGTAGGTACAAATGATTCCGCCCAGATACACTGAAGGTCTGTAAAAGGTTGGCGATCGAACTCCAGACTAATATTCAAAATAACAATGTTACTAATAAACTCGTAGCTAGGTACCATTAATTGGAGGTGGATAAGTTGAGGACACTACGTAATTAGGATTATCACTAAGTATTTGTTAACTTGTCTAGTGTGCCTCCTCCTATTGCCCATTAATGTTCACTGAGTTATAAGTACTTAGTTTAAAAGATGTTTTATCATAATCGTCGTTATCAAGTTTATCATAGTATGGATGTATTTATATATGAGTGTTAACAATCGTAAACATCAATACCTACCCTGGATGTACCTAACTATCACATCATTCCCACTCACCATCTAATTTACCTAGTTGCTATCGCATAGAAGTCGGCACAGTATTTTAAAAATAAAATATTAGAACTGTTAATTATTATGCAAAAACAAATTCAACATAAAATAAATTGTGAATTTTGTATCCGAAATTATTAGGTACACTGAGGCTGTGTTTATCATTGACTTTATTAGTATGAAACCTATCGAAGATAGAAATAAATACAATTGGATCAAACAAGTAAGTAGTAGGTACCGAAAGCTTAAATAATAACTTTGATTCGGAAATGGAAGTAGGTAAACAAGTGAAACTACATTCCAAAGTAATCAAAGATCACAGGTTAGCCTTACCTAATGTAACGAATTCCATGTCTCTAGTAGAAGTAAAAACTATGTAAATTTTCTAGGCATGCTTATTATGCCTTAGTACAATTGATATAAAATCGTGTTCCATTATACATGATAACGTATTTTATGTGATCAAGCGACCTTCATAAGTAAAGTTCGATCAGTATTATATACAACAAGTAACAACAGCTACCAATGTGATAAAAGTACTAGGTACGTGCTTATATTATCAGAAGAATGAGGCTACTAGGGGGGTACCATCCAATCACTAATAAACTACTCGTGTTGCGCTTATAAGTATTAGGTACCTACCTACCTACTAAGTATTTGTAATTGAGATTGAAATTTTAAATAAACTATTTATTATTATTTGCAGTTCAAACATTTGATTGACAGGAAAAACAATAGGTAAGGGGCTAACATCTCATTCCTCAAATGGTAATTTTTGATTCAATTTGCTGTAAAGCATTCTGTTCTCAGCCTTAAAAATATGAGTTCCTTATCGATTACTGCATTGTTTTAAAAGGAACTGTACTGGGATTATAGTCACTCTTATTACTATTGCATACAATGTTGCCGTCCAACTGGACTAACCATATCAAGTAAGAAATAATCCCATAACTTTATTGTTAAGGCCTCAGCCTACTAACAATAGATAACCAATATGAACTAATGGATTCCAGAGTTACACCAAGTAAACTCGTATTTAAATCTAAAGATACATAAACACTTCGCCCTCGCGCTTCTCTCTCCATAAATAAAATAAATACAAATATTCTCACGTAAGCGAGTAAGTCGAAAGCGTTCATTTACATTCGTGAATGTAGGTAATAAATGAGGCATCCTCTAATACGAAATTAATTTAAACTGGATGTTATAGAAACATTGTATCACTAGGCGTGAGTCACGTAGTAGTGAACTGTGGTCAGAATAACAGCGCAAAAATATTGTTCTATTGTTGAGTAAAATTTCATAATGTTTAATTATGTTTTAACATTACGTATCACAATTTGACTCATCCCATGTATGGGCATTTTTTATTATTAATATCAAATGGTTCTACAAATTCTGTTTGCAATGAAAACATTCTAATGTTTAAAAAAATATAAAGCATTAAAATTTAGAAAATTGAAACTATAACATTTAAGCAATGACGTTTCTAACAAACATTTAAGTGCAAGTTGCAAGTTAAAGTCAAAGTCAAGTGAAAAGTTGCAGGTTTTGTTCAACTATGAAGTCGTTATCTATATCACACATGTTATTCACACACCTATATGTTATATTGAGAAAAAGCTGTTTAAATCTGTGTGCGTTAAGTAACATCATTATTATTATAAATCCTATGACGCAAAATGGCGGTCGTATTTTCTATCATACTGGTATATATATAATAAGTAAGATAAATACTTCTCGAAAGGGTTGGCACACCTGCGTGTTCTTCGTCCTCAGCAGATTTACGACCAGGTATTGAACAAACAAATAAACTCATCCAAAAAATGCCACCAAAAAATATAATAAGAGCATCACAAAAAGCTCGGCAAGACGTCAACGTCGAGAGCGCTCCATTGGCTGCGCGAACAAAGAAATATTGCCGCACATTTATTTCTTTCCTCTCAACCAATATTATTATTAAACTTTTAATTTGGGGAACAATGAAACCAGTTAATTTACTACCCACTTCATAAGGACCACGTTTCTTACTAACTTTTAATAAGGAGAATATTCGAAGGGAGTCCTGTCAGAACACACGATGAGAACAAACACAAATATTATGATACTAATTATACGCAGCTTTATTTAGATTATACTTATCTAGTTTATAACATATTTTAGTGCACCATAAACAAACACAGCAAGATTTTACAGCTCCTGACGGTCCCGACGCACATTCGAGCCATTGTGCCTCTTATAATTTTTATTAGGGGCAATCCGTCCGCCTTGATTTACTCCTTCCCGAACTGATGGATCTTTCATTTAATTTACGATTTTACCCTTGTGTTCCAAATGTAATAAAATGTTACAAAAACAAGCAAAAATTACATAGTCACGCAAGATATTTGTTTTTTTACGTTGACGAGACTAGCAGAACCTGTGTTCTGTGGTGTATAACCTGGAGGGTAAAATGTTAGAATCCTTAAAAATAAATAATAACTAGTCTACGGGTTAATAAATTACTAAGAATCTAGCACGCGAATTTAATGCATCTAATTAATAAAATATTATAATTAACTATTTTATTTAATGAAATTATTAATCATGACCGTTCTAGTTATCTTTATTCTTAAACTTTAGGTAGGTATATATAAATTGCTAAATTTGTGTCCAAATCTTTTTAATTATAATTCACGATTCAAATATTGATACTTTAATTTTCAGACCAGACCACAGAACAATACAGTTTAAACATGTGAAAAGTGATCTTTTCAAAATTGAATTAAGAATTTTAATTAGGTGCGCCATCAATTTTTTTTTAATATCACTAAGTTATGCCATTATTGTACATGGGGCCCGCCGCGCAGGTCCTGCTCGATGCACTCGAAGTGGGCACCTGTGGCTGCAACTATGTTGAAGGTACTTTGGCATTAAATCCATTGATACAGATGAAAATAATCGTCTTAACGAACGGAATAAATAACTGCACAAAATAATTAAGCATTGCTTTTAGTCGTCTCGTATATTAAAATTAAATAAATATAATAAATAAACGCTTATTTATCATACTCATACCCCCGCACTAGGTTTCCAAGAGTTGCGGGTGGCGAACACACAGAAAATAACACAATTTAACCCTCAACACTCGAACACAAGATTTTATCTGAAGAATAAATGTCTGCGCCATCCCGCCAGCCGGTAATCGAACCCGGGACCCACAGCTCATCAGTAATATATTATGATTTCCTACTTCGAGTTAACCAATTCTGTTTTACACAGTGTATACCTACTTGCTATTATTAATTGGCTACCCATTTGACTGACTCACACAAAATAACTCACCTACTACATAGAAAAAAGTGTAAAAGCATAACATTTTCTAAAATACTATTCCATGCTACGCATTCATAATACTACTATTAATAATTATCTATTGTTCATGTACTTTATGTTTCAGGCCACCCATACTTTCTCAACATTTTCAAAAATTCTTCTTAATATTTTGAAACCAGTAATTCTTTAGCCGACCCACTCCGTGTCTTGTCGCTCCTGACGTCCATTTGGCATCGGATCAGAAATTGTTATTATTGCAATGTCGCTCCTACTCATAACACTATTCCTTGGCAAATGTCTTCATATCCCCAATAAGCCATAACTCGTTAGAACATTAATGTCTGTGCTGATTCAACATCTTATCCTACGTAGTCTTTGATTTATTTTTTGATTATAAAAAATTACGTACCTACGTAAAAAGGTTGGTATCCGTCTGCCAACGTAAAATATTAATCCAATATCTTTATCACATGCTTATTCTAAAGTTCTCAAACCACCACAGCTTGGTAGAAAAAACACGTGATGCAAAAATGTTAATTATTTTTCACTACGTCATGACCAAGCCAAGACAACACGTTCCCGGGGCATCTCATTTGCAAGTAACAGAACGTGTATTATAGACCCACGAAGGCAATAAGATAAAAAGGCTCTCAATAAGGCGCGATCACAGGCAAAAATGAAATAAATTGCCAGTGAATAAGAGTGCCGTGTGTAATTGAGGCGAACACGCTTGCTCATTAGACGAGCGAAGACGCCACCCGACGCCCGACGCCCGACGCCAGACCGCCCGACCGCCCGACCGCCCGACCGCCCGACCTTGCCCCGTGCATACTGCCATCCAACAATAATCATAAATACTTACCTAGCTTTTGACTCTTCCGACATTGCACAGAAATAACAATAATTCAAATAAACACGCTTCAAATTCTTAGAACGTTTCACATGGTAATGCTGCACGTTACTACATAAACTGTAACAATAAGTACGACAGCCCTTTTGCAGAAAAGCTGTAAAATTAAACGCATTAACATAACAAAGAGGACGAATTGTTTGTTGGAGCGACTGTACTCAATATCACTTTCACTTAAACACATGAGTGTCGTATCGCAAACAACAATTTATGTATATTCTATTGTGCATTGCCAGAACAAACCGCAACTAGTAGATACAATGACGACCTAATGACGACAGAAGTAATTGGAGCGCCTCGTAATGAGTTTAAAAGTTATTTCTTTCAAACATGAAATCGAAAAACGGAAAATAATGGGAGAACATTTCAGTTTGCATAACGTAGAAAATTAAGTTTTTAGTTTTACTAGGGAGTGAGACTACAAAAAACTATTGAGTTGCTATTTGAAGTTACTTTATTTATATCTCGGTAAATGTTACGATCGGGCACAAGACCGGTCGTAGTGACGTCAATTAGCCTATGTCCAATCGCGGACCTTTACAAGCTGATAATATCATAACACTAAGTAAATCAAGTGTATCTTGTTATGTGGCCGTGCGTAACAGTGAAACAGTGACTTTCGTGACATGGTTTTCGAAATTTTCACCCATTTTTTTCAACTGTATAACTGTACAACTGATAAACTTGTGAGCTATGCAAATAGTATACTATTTCCAATATACTCATGCAATCATACGAATTTGCATTTTTGAACACATGAACTTTTCATGATACACATAGCTTTTACATCACTTTTGAGAAATCCACCATTTCACCCTTTCGGTGAGAATTGAAAAATCAAAGATAGAAAAATCGTTATCCATAATAAAAATGGTTGGTTTTGTACTAGTTTCGAATCGTGAAACGAAATATTTATTGTGCTTTCCAATAATCTCTACGCCTTTCGCTATGCGTAACAAGGGTGGCAGACGAATGCGAGTGAGTCTACGCCGCACATCTCCACGCACCATTTGCATGCACCCGAGCGCATCTCGCCGCATCCCGGTGCATCCCGCCTCCACAGAAATAGTATAATGTCATATCAAATGTCTAAAGACGCGTGCCTGACGTGTAACGCGCTGTGCACCCCACCGCAGTATGCAACCCAAAACCACTAAACCTTGTAAACATGTCTAAGTCTTTTACTTAGCGCGCTCTACTGTAACAAAGTTCACACAATATTATATTTTTGCTTAAGTCTGGTATAATATAACAACTACTCAGAGACAGATACTTTTTCATCGATAAATTTTATTTCATTCAAAACAGGGCTATTCCTACTAACAACTTCGTCAGTGTTAACATTTTATTATCATCTGAAGATAACCAAAACAAAAACTTAACTACGTACGGGTCAAGTCATAAATCTACATTTTCGAACTGACAATTTTTTGTGCGCGCCTATATAAATATTGAAAAAACTTTGGTTCTGCTAACCATCGAATAGTCATGACTAATTGGTGCTGGAAGTAAGGAACAGTAGGGTGCACGACGAACTTGTTTTCGGGTATTGCAAATATAATAATAAAATTTTATTACCCCGTTTCTCAAAGGGTTTGTTTCAAGGATCTAAAAGGGTAGTCAGAGAAACTTCGGTCCGTGCCCATCATAAGTCAAAACGGATCGATTGTTTCGTTGCATATCGCCATAAATCAGCCTTAGAAAAATATTCGGTGAATGGAAGCCGTGGCCTCAAAACAAGATCATTACACAAATATAGATTTATGCCATTTGTGCACGTTCCGTTTCATTGTGGGTGGTTAAGAAAAGATTTTTGCAAAATTTCTCGTGACATATTATTTTCTGCGAAAAGAAAGCTATTTGTAAATGTTCGGTTCTATGCTCATCACCTGCCGTAAAACAAAAATGTTACTGTTGTAATATTTTTTAAAGAGCACTGTACTGCTTATAATTTTAAACGTTCTCTAATATGTTCAGACATAATTTATTAGTGGCTGCAGTGATAGTAAATGAATAATTGAGGTAAATTCAAATAGATTTACAATTATTTCAAATTGCGCTTGTTAAATATGTGATGTTGGTAATATTAGAATGCGTGTCATGTTTGTCGTGTGATGGAAGAGTGATGGCGCGGGTGAGAGCCGGGGTCAGCGGCGCCGTGCTTCATCGCTAACGACGACAAATGACGTGACGTGACGGCCGCGGGATAGCTGGGACGCATCACGGTAGCTCCTGCCTCTCAACGTGAAGCTATCCAAGCTATTCTTGTAGATACACGCAAGCTCAGTATCTAGTTCATGTATATATGATAAATGTATGATTTTCTCTGTTTTCGACTGTACAATATTATAAAATTCATATTGGACTTAATAATTTTTGACAAACGATGTAATCACTAAGACATGGAGAAGTGACGCCTTGGAAGTATATAAAATTATATATTTTTATACACTACTCTACTTTACTAGAATCAGTATACATTCATATACAGAGAAAACAAAACTAAAGGTCATAAATATCTTTTAACATAATTAACATTAAATAAAAAATATAAACCGTTTTTCTTACTAGATAACATTTAATTTTGTATTAATCATGATTAAACTTCATCCATCCATTTGAATCTTTGAATCTTGTTGGCCATAGGCTTCTCCTGTACTGTGCCCTCTGAATTCAGAGGTTTCCCGCTGTCTTTTTCATATCTTCAGTCTACCTGGTCGGTCGAACGGTGCTCCTTTTTCCAAGTCGTGGTCTCCATTCGAGCTTATCTGACTTCGATACCATTCCATTAAAGCTTAATTAACTAAGTAATATACTAATTAACATACAGAATAATTCATTGTAAAGCCAAATATTTTGTGTTGATTTCACAGACACTTATAGTTAACCTCATCCGCTGACAGACTGGCTATTGACAGATTGTAACGTTTTTTACGAACCAGAAGGAAGGCCTCACTCGTCGACACTATCTATCAAACCATTCGTTTCCTTTTGTCAATGACATACAAATTACATTCTTAAACTATGAGGAAAACAGTACCTAGTTGACTTTGAGATATGATAACTATATACAAAGTTTTATTTTATACACCTTGCCTTTGAAGTGTAGGCCATTGTTTGAGGTTATGTATGGTACTATCTAAACTGGATGGTGATACTCCATTAGGGACTACTGTTATAGTAACCACCTTTCTAATATAGATACTAATATACTTTGTAGTCGTTGTCAACAGCTTCTATATTAGAAATTGTCCTCCGTACCTACTATACCCTTAAAGATTTAGGTTACTGATTCAAGCACTAATGTGAAATTTTAATATTATAATTTAAATATTTAACATTTGTAATTATATTAGATTGTAAATTTTTTAGAGAAATAATTAGCTTATAATTAGAATTTCAGTGCTTCGGAAGGCATGTTAGGCCGTTGTTGTCTCGGTTGTTATCTTTAGATAACAGCCGTTAAGCCTTG
>DWLO01003629.1:0-10766 GCA_018245335.1 Dalla quadristriga | reverse complement strand
TCCAGAGTAGGAGGCCGAAGTCTTAACCACTAGGCTATCATCGCTTACTACCAAACATTAATACACAACAATTTACTGTTAAAGCACTTGATAATTAATTGTGTAAAACGCAAGGAACATTAAAAAAAAACGCAGGTTTGTGCCCAGTATTCGTACCGTGGACCCTCAAGTAGACCGCAATCTAAACCAATAATTGCGTCAGTAAAACCTTTTAACTATATAAACTTGATACTAACCTGTAAACCGAATATCGCTCAGAAGCGGCAGGTAGGCGTCGAACTGGCAAAATTTCTTTTCGTTCAGCAAAAAATTCTGCGTCACCGACGTTACTTGCGCCTCGACTTGACCGTTCGTAGCATCTGCGTTCATAACGTCTTCAGAGTGTACAGCTTCCGTGACACCCTCACTCGTACTGTGTCCGTCTGAATGTTTAGACTTGTCTTCCAAAGATCCGCCGGTCTCACTCAGTTCGTGCACTTCCTGAGGCTTGTCCAGACCAGCGTGTTCGTCTTTCAGCTCCGGATCTTTGCTGTCGTTGTCATCGACGTTGCTCTCCATCAGCTCTTCGAAGGCTTCGTTCAGAAAGTGCACAGTTGCGAACTTTTCACTTTTGCCGTTGCATTGAATCTCATTTACGTCTGAGACACGTTCAACTGCTGTTGGGGTTTTTACTAGCGCATCGTCTTCTGTTGCGGTTGAAGTTGCGCTCTTCGAACGGGCCTCTGGTTGTTCTAAGTTTTTTGAACTAGGAGATTCTTCTTCCACCTCTGCTTCAGTGAGATGTGCTATGTTCTCAATCCCATTTACTACCGGGTCTTCTAACACAGGCTCTTGCGGCCTCGCCGCTTCGTTTTCACTCGTGTTATCTTCTGCTTTTTCAAACCTACATGCGTGTGAGTCGTAGCCTTGATTATTTTGAGACTCTACACTCCATCTGAGATTCGATTTCGTTTGAGAATCATATGTTCTATTAGGACTAATGGACGATTTGGATGGAACCATTTGGCTTTCTGTAATTATAATTGAATGAGGCTGTTCGCTTTCGTCTTCAAAATCCAAATCCGTTACAAAAACGTTCATCGGTCGATTAACATCCACGTTGTGAGATTCTATTAAATTCGTAACATTAGGCGGAATTAAAACTGCCGGTGTGACCGGATCACTGGAACTGACACTGTTCGCATAGCTGTCCGAGTAGCCGGTCACATCCGAGTCGACATTCATAAGACTACTCATTGCAAAATCGCTGGACATCCTTTCGCTTTTAAGTAGCAGAGAGCTGGCGTGAATCAATGATGACAAATCCTGCGGTCGATGCCGAACCGAGCTCTCAAATAGCCGAAAATCCTCCGAGCTTACACCGCTCGACTGCATGTCTTGGGGTTTCACCGCGGCCGAGTCTTCGAAATCGGAGTACGTGGGCGTCCTTTCCGAAACCACCAAGCTATCTCTGTTGCTGTCCGCTTCCAACAACATATCGGAATGCACGTCGGTGGTCGCGTTGGACGATATGTCTTGCGGCCGGATTTCGGCCGATTGCAGGAAAGCTTGGAAGTTGGGGATATTGTCCTCCGTGTCCTCCGTTGTGATGTCGGGCAGCTGCATCATTATCGCTTGCGCGCTGTCGTCGTCGAGGAGCTCCGTGAGCGGCGTGCTGGTGACCGTCTGCGCCATGTTATGGTAATGGTAATTCGAGCTGTCGTTAATGTGCACCAGCATATCTTCACCCACATAATCATCTGACTTGTCAATGTTGAGATCCGACGATTCGTCTTTGAGGCAAGTCATATCGACACTATCCATCTTCCTAATGGACGGTTCGGCTGTGAGCAGCGGACTATCGACTACGATTCCATCCTTTTCTTCGACCTGTTTCGGTGGAGATACGTGAATATCGTCGCCAATGGGCGACCGCCTCACCAGCTCGGGCTGTGCCAGCTTCCACGCGTCATCGAAGCCGGACATCATTTCAGTGGTGCAGTTGGAATAGGACGGCATACCGGACATGAGCGTTCCGTACGCTAAGTCCTTGGTGGTATTCTTAGTTGAATCGTTCACATCGGACTTGGTGATAACGGACGGGGTTGCTCCTGCCACGTCAGTTTTCGCTTTCGTATACGTGTAGTTGTCGTTGGCGGTGATGGAGTCGGGGGAGAAAGTATCGCACACCTCAGACTTGTTGTCGTGGACGATGTATGTGGAACAGTGGCTCAGTTCCTTATCGTCCTCGTTGTGGGTCAGCGTGTCGTCGCTCTCGCTCTTATCTTTATCCTGTTCGAAGTCCAACGGGACGTCGGGGTCCATCGCCAGATCGTCGAAATTCTCTTCGACATTGTACAGCGTGTCGTTCGAACACCACGAGTCTATGCTTGTAGCTTTGGACAAGCACTGGGTTTCGGATGGCTTGGACGATTTGGCGTCTGTGGGCACTGTGGTCTTGGATAATGTGGACATGCCGGCGACGTTGTCCGATTGGTCCGGCGCGGAGGTGTCTGTGGTGGGGCTGACGAGGAAGGGAGACACCTGCGATATTCGCTCGCAGTTGGAATCCTTCTCTTCTACATCGTCCGTCTTGTTGACTACCGGGTCGCCTATCGTCTTTGGCTCGTCCTTGGCAACGTCCACCGCTTGCCGTTTGAACGGGCTGGCGTTCAAGCTGTCCGCGCTCATTGTCATTCTGAGAAAATCAAATGTAAGGTCAGACAATCAAATTTATTAAAAATAAGAAATAAAAATTCTAAACGCAAAATTTTAAACGCAACTATACCACGAACAGTATACAAAGAACATTGCGCTACTCACTCCTTGCTGCTAGGCACCTCCTTGTGCACGGTGTAGGTGTGGTTGAGCGAAGGCTCGAGGCGCGAGTGTATGGTGTAGGTGGAGTGGTCGCGCGAGGGGAGCTGCGCACTGGGCGCGCCCGTCGGCAGGTCGGTGACCTCGTCCGCAGAGTTGTTGCAGGGCTCCGGGTAACTCTCCGACGACTCCGTGCGCGTTGACGTGTTCCCTGACCATTAATAAGAACATCTATATCCTATCGAATACAATAATAAATAAATTAACTCTTACAAACTCACACCCCCACAATAAGATTCCCTGTGTTACGGGTGGCAGACACATACAGAACACACCAAAGTTTAACACGCCGAAGACATTTATCTGCCAAATAAATGTTTGCCCCGACCGGGGAATCTAACCCGAGACCCACAGTTCGTCAGTCAGTCACTAATTTTTTCCAGACCACCTTAGGATATGGTATTGTATGGGTAGGGTACACACATACATCGCAATTAAGAAATGTTATCAGGTTACTTGGTTACCTCAATAAATATCGGGAACCCGCTGGGTTCAGAGAGCGCAGGACCGGAGTGGCGTCGTTTAGGGTAGGCCTATGTCCAGCCGTGGGCAAAAAACCATTCAACCTCAAATTTTCTTAATAGTATCTCGCTAATTGGCGCCTATTTGGCTCGACTCTTAAGAGGGCTCTCATATTTCGCATCTCACTCTCTCGCATGTATATGCTATTATAACTATGGTATTATAGTTTTCAACCTTCTATGAAAAAAGAAATCAATGTGATGCACGGTCGCCGCGCGAAATAATTCCCGCGTGTTCAACTCACAGTGGTCGTCGTTCTCGTAGGCGGACAGCTGCTGGCGCGTCTCCTCGGCGATGGGGCTGAGCGCGCCGTAGTTGAGCACCAGGTCCGGCGGCGGGGGCAGCTCGCACCACGAGCTGCACGACGGCTCTATCGCCGCCACCTGGACATACATACAGTCCATTCTATATCCTAACTTATACTATATGATTTCGTTCGAGTAAGAGGTGGGAACAAAAACGAGTTAAACAAGGCGTGGTATAGTCGTGATGATTCCCCGCTCACCTGCCTACCTAAATGTAGCATGCTGACCTAAGCTAAATACGATGGACCTTTGTACCATATTGGACGCAATAACTTATTATGACTTCTAAAAATCGAGCACTTTTCTACTGAATACTCCGTATAAATCAATTTCCTTCAGTGTTAAATGTGAAGGTCATAACATAAACCTATGAATATGCTCCCAAGGCTCTTGTTAGTAAACCCTTGCCACTGTGTATATATAATTAGAAATTGGATCTAAAAGTGGTTGTAATACAAAACTCACCTGCGCCAACGGCAGTTTCAACTCGAGCTCATTGCGCAACTCCTTCATGCGCTCTTCATCAATGACGAGCCCCTCACGCAGCTCCCCCGCGCCCCCGTTTCCCGCCAGGACTGACTCCGGCACCGCCTCACTCTCCTGCATACCGTCGGAGTCTTCTGACACCAGACCTTCCTCCGTCAGAGGCCCGGAGTACTCAATATTCATGTTGTTCTCGTTCTCAGCCATAGCCAACTTAGTTGTTATCTGAAGGTCCAAGTCCACTTCGCTCTGCGAAGAGCTCGCAACAGCTTCTAAGACGGGCGGCGCTTCGTTGGGCGAGCTTACGTCGATGTCGACCAAGTACTTTTGGTGGGACACAGATGCGAGGAATATGCCCGGCGAGTTGGGCGGGGTCAGCGGCGACACGCGCTTCTCTGTGGTAGACTGCTCCTCGGTTTCGTCTGTATTGTTCTCCGTCAAGGGCTCGTTGATAACGGGTTTGGCCTCGCTCAGAGTGTTCGCATCGTCGAACTGCAGATCTGGCACCTCGTTCAGAAAGTTGCCATCGCGCAACGGGGAGGGCGTCTCGAGATTAATCTCGCTGAAGTTCGACGAGAAAGCCAACAGCTCCTCCTTCGGTATTTCGACCAAGTCGCAGCCCGATTTGACGCCCTTGAAAAATTCAAGACTGCAGTTCTCGAACGGGCCCAGCACTACGGAGCTGTTCTCGTCGAAGGTGTCGGTGTGGTGGCTTTTTGTCGGAGAATCGAACGGGCTCAAGCTATCCGGGACGCATCTTTGCTCCAATTTAGTCACACTAACACCGGGACCGTAATCGGGCTTTTTGGTTTCCGATAGTATCTCAGTGGCTTGCTCTACACCAGAGTCTTCGAGGGTTTCCGTTGAATTTATGCTCCCCTTAGGAGTACTTGCGTAAATGACACATTGGCTACTGAGTATTTTCTCCAAATGCAGGAAATGATCAGTTTCCCTTATTAGACTAGGCAGATCTAAATACACTGTGGATTCGTTATTTACTAGTGTACAAGCATCTTCTGTACTCGATGACTCCAACCGTGTGTGTACGATATCCTTTAGGTTACTATCTAGGCTATTGTCTTTTAAAATGTCGCTGTTAGTATTGTTAATGAGATCCATACAAGCGGTGGCGTCGCTCGACTGCTCTTTAGATTCTGGGTCAGACGCATCCTTAATATCCTCAATATCAGATCTATTGGTAAAAAATTCACTATCATTAATTGTTATATCTTCCATGCTTGACTTTTCAGCCGGCAATGTGGGTGTAGCTTGATCCTTATAAATATTTTGTACTGTTTCAGGTGACGGTGCTATATGTGATTTTCTATTTTCATCATCTAAGCTCACGCTATGTTCATTTTCATCTACTTTTGTATCGTTACAAGGGATATCGATGGGAGGAGAAATGTCTATTATGCTTTGTACTGCTTCAGGTGCATCTGTAGTCGACTCTGACTGTTTATGAATACGCACACTACTTACATCTAATTCTGGACTTCCATCAAGTCTCTCATTCAATATGGATACACCCACTAGTTCTGAAGCATGAAAAATATCTTTAATAGGTGAAATTGATTGCAATTCCTGTATCATGTCAGGTTGAAACTCAGTTGTATCTACATTCGTAAGTGGAGTACTTTCAAAGAGTAAAGGGCCATTTTCTGGAGATAATTCACTATTGCCAAAATTTACTGTTTCTTGTTTAGGCGATTCAGTAATTTCTTTACTATCAGATCTATTTTCACTAAAGAATATAATATTTTCATTCGAATTATTTTTCAAAACATCCGTTGCAGAAATATCTGACTCTACTAGTTTTACAAATGTAACACAATCCATATTATCGTCATTACTCGACACTTCTGTTTTATCATTCTGGCTGTTATTGGGAATGGTAAAAGTTTCATGCAAATGCGGTTCAACAATTTGAGAATTCGCTAGTTTTAGGGAATCAGATTCGTCAACAATTGACGAAGTGGTTTGTTCCCTACAAATCACGGTTGCATCATGCCGGCTTTCAATAATGATTGTATCATTTTGTAAAACTTTGTCGTCGTTTAAAAGAGATCCTTCACCTGCGAATGTTTCTTTTGATTCTGCAATAGAATCTCCAGCTGCAATTTGCGATTGCTCAGATTCTTTTGAATAATTTTCTGCCGTTCTACTCTCTATTATAAATGTATCATGTTGTAAATTATCATCCGTGGTTCTATTGACTAGTGGTTCCGTTATTTCTGCTTTTGCCTCTTCATCATGTAGAAATACTGAGCTTTCAACTATATACGTATTTTCTGTATTACAATTCCTCTGGCTTCCTAATGTATCATCTACTGGTGACGCTACATAGCTTTTCGAAGTTATGTGTTCAATATGTGATTTTTGTTCGGTATGCAAGCTTGCTACATTATCATCTATTGACTTAGTTTCAAATTCCTTTATATCAGTCGGTATTTCTGTTATGTTATTATCACATGATGTTTGACAGTCTTCTCTTACATTCACTTGTAGAATTATTGATTCACTAACATTAGGCATTGATGTTAAACTAAGTTCCATCAATTTAGGTATTTCACTATCACTATTGTCTAGTTTATTATCATTTGGCAATTCACTATATTTCTGCGCAAGTTTTAATTCCTCATTATTACCTAAGCTAACATTTTCTTCCTTATCCATAGTTTCAATATGATCTACAGTACTTGTGATGTCTAGATCTTTCGCAGGCGTATCGGGCGTTAAGTTTTCTAGGGTATGGCTGGCTTGGCTGGTCGTATCGCTATAGCGTTCGAAGGAGTGGCTTAGAGTCCCGATAGTGTCTCGATCAGCTTCATCATCCTCAGAGGATTTGCTTTGTTCCTGCTGTGAGCTGAAGCCCATTCCTAAAATATTCTGAAAGTTACTTATACCAGGCGACTTGACCATGCACGTTTGCACTGGATAATCCTTTTTACACTCTAAGCTTAAGTTATCTCTGGATGGACTCGCTTGATGGCTGGATTCAGAACTGGAGGTCTTCTCAGAATTCAGAATATTGTCGAGATTCTTGATCACATCGCTCACATCCTTGTAGTAGCTGACGTCATCCTGGCTGCCGGTGATGATGTCCTTGAGCCAAGGATCCACTGAGCTGTCGGAGCGGTCGTGTTCCTTCTCCCTGGCTTCATCGAGACTCATGTTTCCCTGGTGGCACTCGAGAGCCGCCGTCTCGTTGTGCGTGAGGTAGATGTTCCTTACGTCCTCCAGAGACCCGTGGAGGTTGGTGAGACTCTCCGACTTGACCTGCACGGAGAGCGGGTCCTTGTCTGACATTATGCTGCTAGATCTAGACACGGCGGTATCCATGTCTACACTGAGGGAGTCTTGAATGGTCGGGGCGTTATCGAAATCCTGGTCGGAGCCAGTGAAGTGTGAGGACATGGACGTAGAGGGTGCGTGCACGATGGCGACATGCTCGTCCACTTTGGGGATGGTGTTGGGTTTGAGCCTCTGCCAGCGCTCCTCAAAGTCGCTGCTGCCGTAACCGTCGTCCTGCGAGGTCTCGCTCGCTCGCGAGTGTGTTGTGTGCAAGTGGTTGATGAGGGCGTGCACTTGCGTTGACGTCGGTCGCGCTTCAGGGTCCGGGTTCCAGCACAGTTGCATCACTTGGTATCTGAATTAAATGAAAATGTCTTATGTAAGAAGTTACTATAGGTAGATACACACCAATAAAATTAACAAACCAATGGAAGACTCATATTTTCATTTCAATATCCATATATCCATCAACCTTTAAAAGTCCTCTGCTGGAAATAATAATCATAAGAATAATACACTTAATTGTACACCATCGATACACAACACATACACGACACGAAGCAATCGGATCTTGGGCGTTAAATTGTATTGTATTTTCTGTGTGTGCGCCATCAGCAATACAGGGACTCCTAGTGCGGGGATGTGAAATTGTAAGCGTTTTTTTTTTATTTTCTTATCGCTATTACGCGACTCACAGATGGTTCCGGTAGGGGCAGGGCAGGTCGGGCGGCGGCGGCGCGTGCGGCGGCGCGCTGCCCCACGCGCACACCTCCCACACCAGGTGGCCTGCCGACCACACTTCGCTGCTAGTCTGCAACACGGTCAAAGAATCGTTTGAGTTTCATATCGAAAGTAAATTTAGTGTAAGTAACAAAGTGCACAGTACATATTAAATTAACTACAAAAATATGCAGATATAAAGGCATGTTTTTGTTTATTTAATTAAAACTTTATTACACAATAAAAACAATAATGAGTTGATCAGTTGAAGGTTCCACGGCGAAGAAAACGGAAACGAAACGACCGAAAACGGTCGCGGGAAATCGCTAGTATAATATGTATGTTACAGTTAAATTTGCCATTAGTCCTACAAATACCGCCATGCTGCAAAGCGCCGTGAAGCGGAGCAACTTTGTATCTCCTGCAAAAGTGGTATAGAACTCGGCTTGGTTTTTTTTATGATAGTAACATAGCAAACGAACTCACAGCTCCACCCATCCGCTGCCGCCCATGACTTGTGACAAACCTCGAATAGGACCGTAAAGGGCACTGGAGATGTTAGTCCAGTTAGTATAACATGTTAAGACGAGTGTTAGTCTGTGACGTTGGGTCGTCACGTTTTGGTTAATCTAGAGTTCATCTATATGTCTGTGTACGTAGGTACGCAGTGTACGCACCGTGTACGCAGGCGGGTGTCTGCGCGTCTCGGGCGCGGCGCAGTCGTGCGGCGGCTCCGCGGCGACGTAGCGGCCGAGGACCGCGCGCGGCGCCTCCGCCCCACCGCGCACTAGCACGCTGCCGCTCCACAGGTTGCTGGGATACAATTATTATTGTCATTTTGTGTCTCGTTGACATATCGCGGGTCCCAGATGTAACTGGAGCCGGTCATTTGGAAGGCTCGCGTGGGGACACAGGTCCAACACGTGGAGGCATCTTTGAGACACTGTAATGTTTATATGGTGCAAATAGATGGATGGGTGTTGACTTATTATGTACACCTGTAGATACTATGTTCACGTAGCTTTATTTACAATGTTTGAACTGTTAACACCAAATGAAACCTTTATTATCGATAAATTATGAGCGATAAAAACAGAAAAATGGCGCATACCTATTTCTTGATAGACAAAAAGCGTGAAAACAAGTCGTTTTTCGCGCCATTTTTTCCTGTCAAAGATTAGATTCACGAAAATTTAAATATGTCTAAAGTGTCCGTAGATTTATTGTCTACAATGATAATGAATCACATTTTTCATAAATCCACCAATACTTTTTAAATGTGCGAGCGAGATAGAGCGAATCTTAAAGCGAGTGATAATAATTTTATATCATAAGTAAAATAAAATATCACTCATGATTTAACACTAGGGAAGGATTATTGACTAAGCCCCTCTGATTTCGTCGGAGGGAAGGACTAAATAGTAGCTAGAAGGATGGCAGTGGAAGGTTTATTACGATAACCACACTCACCCATATACGTATCCCCGGGAGTGAAGGTAGGAGAGCGCGGAGGTGACGTCACACATCAGCTGTAGAGGCACTCCGCTCTCATTGAGTATCGCCATCTTCGGACGGTTCATTATCAAGTACTGCTGGAGGTCCTGGAATCAAATAAACTAGCAATAAATACTTAAGTACAGAAGATCATACAGCAAATATCTTTTCTTAAAAATTTAGAACCTTCTACACTCGGCGGAGATTTACTAGAAGTTGCCTATAAGCGAATGTGGAAGGGGTTCTTTGTTCTACTTCGCCTCAGCTACCTTTCATTAGGTAGCCGTCTAAAATCTGAACGCGAAGAGAGGTCTTGGCAGATAACCGAAGTCGGACTGGTAGTGAAATTTGGAATTCAGGAATCCTCATGCACAATGCCAAGCCTAGCTTTGTCCTCTAGATCAGTCCCCTGATAAATGCCCCGGCTGATGCATAACTAGTGAAATTTCGCTTACCATTGAACATAATTCGAAAATGAGAATCCAGGGATCTTCCTGCAGACACTTGGCCACAAAACCGAGCACATTTTCGTGGCTCGCATCCCGGTAGAGGCGCGCTTCGTCCAGGAACTGTGCCTTGTCCTCGAGACGAGCATTCGGGTTCAGAATCTTCACTGCCACAGATGTCGTACCGTTGTCTTCTAATTCTCCTTCAACCACCTGAAAATTAAAGGTAAACCATAATTGATAAATAAAGCTCCGAGCATTATAAAATATCTATCCAATTTGATTATGTTACTGACAATGTTTTACAATTTTAAGTTACTGTAGTAACTTAAAGACTACTTACCCTGCCAAACCAACCTCGTCCAATTTCTCTAAGATACTGCAAGCGATTTCTGGATAAGTCTTCACCAGCTGAAACAACAAAAAATTACTTAGAAAGGTCTTTCAAAGAAATCCTCAACCAATAAATGTCCACTGTAGAGAATAAATAGAAGGGAAGGAAGGGAACTAGATAATTTTATGAGCAATATCGACATCAGGCTTAGTTTACATGAAAAAGCTAATCTATCAGCCGTTTGTATGGAAATAGCTTGCGTGCCTGTAAGATCAGGATTTCAGATGGAGACAAAACGTTTTACTTAGCTAA
>DWLO01003628.1:0-10766 GCA_018245335.1 Dalla quadristriga | reverse complement strand
ACTAACTTCACCAGTTCCTTTTATGGTCCTATTCAAGGTTCGTCACAGAGGTCATGGGCGGCAGTGATGGGTGGAGCTGCATGCTCGTTAGCTATCCTATTCACAAAACACAATTAAGTCAATTTATAAGTAGTCCAAAGTGATTCCATATGAGCGAAAGCATACAGTTCTAGAAAGAACTGTCCTGAAAAGTACTGAACTGTTTTGTCTTTGCCTATTTACTTATATATAGATTATTGACCTTAATTTCAATACCACAGACGGACACCTAATTTTATCTATTGGTAAAATAAGATACTCACCATTAGGGTCACATTTCTTGTAGCAATTGGAAGCATCTACAAAGTTGGTAGCAGCATCGTGACGGACGCCTGCCTTGAGATGCAGCTGAGCAGCACTGCAAAAGGCCTGTCCAGCTTGTGGCCATTTCTTGGCCATCTTGAATAAGTTGGCAGCTCGAAGGTAGCAGTCTACTGCTTCTTCTACTTTTGATGAGCCCCTGGTAAGAAAGAAGTGATATTAATATAGCTATACAAGAAAAGGGATAAAATTTACATACTAATTTAAACACCCCATTTCACCCCCTTGGGCATGGAAAATCCTTTCCAACCGTCAACTGTTATTCTAAATTAGGGGCTGCTCATGACACCTGCTTGAAATGAATGTGTAAAGAGATACCATTTGAGATATTGTGTTGGCGTTGGCAACATATCTTTAAGTTTCTGGGAGCACATAGCATTGTAGAGCAGCTAGAACACGCAGGTATGATTATAATAATAATGTCACTTTACAGCTTTTTAGAAAACAGATGACAGGGGATGGGCTTTGGCCATGGGAGGGGCTAATTTATTTGCTAAAGTGAGAAATAATAGACTGCTTTGGGTTCATAGGCAGCCTAGCGTATGAGATTCAGTGAAATAGAACATTGCATGCCCTTATTAGTGCATGAACCACAGGCTCGCACCTTCTATAAAAGTAATCTGGTTTAGGCAAATAAACGTAAATTGCTTTGACAGTAAAGGAAAATGTTGTCCTATATGCATGTGCCCTAGATTGTAACTATGGCAGATGATAGTTTTTTTTTTGGTTTCGAAAGCATGTGAACTTTGCCAGCTAGGACAGTCTGATGATGATAAGTGAATGAATCATTAGATAATCTAGTTGTCAATAAATATTATCTCTCTTAGTGAGCTACCTCAAGGCCAATTGTGTTAGTCATTCTGTAGCTTAGAGGCTGGATATTATTCTGTTGAAAAATCATCTTGATCATACAATGCATAGAAAACCAATGGGACTATTTGCCAATTTTCAATGACCATTAGCAGCGTATGTGGCCAATTTTTCGAGTTACTGTGCTGTACATCATTGACAACATAAGGAGAGGTTCTCATGGGTCATTTTCAGAGAATTTACATGACATTATCAGCAAAAGTAAGAATCAAAATTAAAGATTTAGAAAGCATTTGATATCAGAATGGACGGTATTAGAACTTGATTTGATAGAAATGGATAGCAAGATGTTGTCTTAGCATGTCTTAGCCCTACATTGATGCAGAATAAGAACATTTCCATCACAAACATAAATCATACTATTTTAAGAGTCAGAATAGATTAAATCGCAATGACCAGATGTCGTTTCAAAGTCGATGAGTTGAAGAAAGTGATTTATTTCGCAACTAGAGAAGGTTTTTCCTTTGAAATCTTATAGAAAGGTTGGGGGTTGGGGGGTCTCGACAAAGAATTTAACAAAATACTGTGTATTACGCATGGATATACCAGTGTTAAGTATGCAAATGAATGTGTAATTAATGAGCTTATGAAGATAACATCAAGACATTATTGGAGCAGTCATTGTCCTTACCCGAAAAGTGAGCCGAGGAAAGTTTTCGACGAACTCAATTTTTTCTCCGCTTCCGCCATCAGCTGCATCGCTTTTTGTTCGTTATCTGCCATGGTTATGGCTTTGAAACTAAGCACTAGAACACTACAGTAATTCCGCTATATTTCCTAGGGGTTTAACAATTTATTGACAAAATGTCGTCACTCCTGACTGCAAGCAAGTGCAAAAATCACTCGCTCGCTGACTGTCATCGATTGATTTTCGTGTGACCAGACCAAAAAATATTTTTAACCGGTGCGTTCACAATTATGATACAAAATAACCTGAGGTTCTGATAGTTTAGTCTGTTAGAGCTATCCAAATAGAGGGTGACCAACGGTACCTATAATCCCATGCAGATTTCCACAGAACCAAGCTATCTATTCAATGTATATCTTAGGTCTAATGACCTAAAATGCTCAGTCTAGTGATGTTAAAGGCCAATATGGCAAACATCAACAGTCCGCTCAAATAAAACAACAAAACGAGTACGGATCATAGTTTAATTTTAGTATTTTAAATGCTCCAATCGTTAAATAAAGATAATTAGTCACGCACGGCCTTACACCATATAGCACGGCAGATTAATTAAAGCCATGCCATTATTTATACATAAAATGACAACTTGAAGTGTTTATCTCAATATATTGCCACTGCAATCCCATGATTAAATAGGTATGAAATCTTTTTTTACACACACACCCTCGCACTAGGATTCCCTGTTGCGGGTGGCGGACGTAGAAAATAACACAACAAGGTGCAAGACCCCGTGAACATCTACCAAATAAATGTCTCGCGACCGGGGATCAAACCCGGGACCCACTAATCAACGCGACACGGAGTTGACGACTCCTCTACCTCGGACAAGATCACAGTCTTATCAGCTACCATATTTAGAATGTTGTCTTAAGCAGTGTTGTTCACGGAAGTTTTCGTACTTTGCCTTCTGTTGCTACAACTCGCAATCTTTTTTGGGTCCCAGCAAATCATAAGCCGTTTTAAATTAGGCGCTTCTGGGGGGTAAATCAGCTATTTCAATCGGTAACCAATCGCCTATCAATGGCAACACTTTAGGCCTTTCCAGGTGGAGCTATTCAAACGAAGCCGGTTATTAACCACAATTATGGACCAGTTATAGCATAGAAGTTGTTTACAACCGAGAATGCAACTAAACCATGTGTGTTTTTCTTTATGAATGAATGAATATTTTATTCCCTTGGTGAATGCTAAATGCTGATTTCATGTAAATTTTCCATATGATCTTTTCTTGTCCACCCTACCTTATTCATAGCTGTATTCTTTCTCTCCTGACCATGTGGTTGTCTGGAAGAAATCGCTGCTTAGCGGTAAGACCGCCCTTGTACCTTAGAATTTAAGTATTCCATATTATTTTTGTATGGTGTACAATAAAATAATAATAAACCATAATCAGCATGAACAGAAATCTACGATACCTCCCTATCAAGCATAAACTGTAATTATATTTTGTAGATGTTTGCCAGCTCAGGTGACCCAATAGCCAAGACAAACCCCTGTGGGTTTATATGGATACTTAGTGTCTAATTAAATTCGTCATAAATAAAATATCTTATTTCAATTAATTTACTAAAATATCATTCAAAGTTTATCACTCCGTCATCGACTAAGGCGTACCTAACTGATTAAGTTTCTAGAAGTAACCTTTCAGTGCTAACGAGACTCATAGAGGACCGAATTACAGTGTCCCTTACAAGGAGTCTTAGTCATTTGCTTCCGATTCATTTCAAAACTGATTTCCAGCTGCGAAGACAGTTTGTCTGAGATTTTCAAAAGTTGAACGAAACAGCGCAAGATCTCTGCAGCTTTCGTGTTGGCATGTTTTGGGTTAAATAAAAATTGTAATAAAAGTCTTTATAGCTCCTTTATTTTTATTGCATGTCCATAGATAATGAATCGCTTCTATTTGGGATTCAACAAAAAAAACAACGTTTGAAAGCATCAGTAGAATGTTATCTGGCTGAAGTTAGATAACAGACGAAACAATCAGCTGCTAACAAAAATAAATATTTATAATTTTATTTAAGTAGTTATATGTAGTTGTATTTTTGTGGGATCAAGGGAATATTGTATGGGATTATAACGGCCGTCGCATATTATATGACATGAACATGATTACACGCCACCTGAAACACGCATACTAAAATGCACACTAATTAACTTTCACTGAAAGTTTGAAAGTCAACCTTACGTATATAACTTAAAAGTTTATATTTGAATGCTTTAAATTGAGGCAAGTTGATATTAAATTTGTAAATATGCGACTGCCTTTAAAGTAATGAAACACAGATTGCTGAAAAGGCGGATACTTGAAAGTATGCGCCTTTTCTGAAGAAAATAGAGAAATTCTTTTCAGATTGCAGGAATATAATCTACATATAGTTATTATATGACTTCACTTCTCGTTACATCGTCGGTCAAATAGAAAAGTGGCATAATTCAAAAAGATTACTGGACAATTTATTTGTTTATCTCATAAACTTAACTTAAAACGCTATAAGTTATTTTAATTATTTAATTTAAAAAAATTAGGGATAACCATTATGGTAGAGAAATGACTTACTTACTGACTTTCATGCAAAATTTTAGAAATGACTTTTATCCACATAGTAGACCGTTGATATTACACTTTAGCTATTAATTATATCAATTTTCCAAAAATTTTAATTCCGTCACTTTTCTTTTTAACAGACATGTTTAGTTATTGATTTGTATTTCACCACAGGTTATACAAACGCTCCGTTACAATAAAATACAACCACATGCATTTATATGAATATACGTTTAAATAGCTATACATATATCTTTTAGACACCTAGTGAAGAACCCTTTATTATAATTTAAATTGAATATATGACTAGGTTTTACATTACATGGTCGATCTGTCTTAGGAGTAGCTAATATTTTTAAACGATTACTACGTTTGCTAGACTATAAAGAAAATGACATGCTGACATCAAACTCCTAAAACAGATCAAATCTACGCTATACCGGTGTCGTTAAAATTATTCGTTCACGTCTACGGATTTCATAACACGACAAAATCAATCTAATTTGGTTTTCACACTGTATAAAGAACTACTACACAGTTATAAGTACAGATAGTATTGTCATTGCAATAGAAGTAATTTTTATTTATAGAGTACAGTTTTCTACTGGTAACCCTAGTTAAAAAAATTTGAACATTTGGGGAAAGGCTCAGAGTGGACCCTTGGGTTGAAGCTAGCAACAAAAATGAAACAAAATAAAATACTCCTTACCTTTTATTTCTCTCATAAATAAACTAAATCGAATCGCGTCTAAGCACGACTGAGTTTCCAAATAACAAAGCGATGAATATTTACATAAAAAGGAAACAGATGATAATAACGCACGTTGATTAAAATAGTTGAATAAAATGTACAACTTAAAAATTTCAACTAATACGTAAAATAAATTCAAAAAAATGAATATCTAACATTTTATCTTATACAAAAAAAATCAATAAAAAAACAATTTTCATGAATTACGCTTCAAATCACAGGATACATTGAAATCAAACTATGGCCAATCGATACAGAATAAATAAAATAAAGTCGGGATAAAACTGGCAACTCCCAATTCATAAAAGGACGAAACTGTGGACTAAAACTAATCGAAGACCGGGATTGGCTCTAATCTAAACACACGATTTAGACATTTCCAACTAAAATATTGCACAAAAATACTTTAGAAAATTAGCTGCAATAGGATATATGCATGTAGTTTTAAGGTTCAAATATATTTTTTCGAATATTTATCGTTGAAACATTCAATCTAAGCCATTATTTTCATGTTTTATTCCTTTTTAATGGCATGACTGCACAAGCCACGTTCACGGATCAATTCAATTCAATTTACTTTATTTGTGTGAATAAGGTGTACGTGATCTTATGCACACACCACGTTTGCATGGTTCAATTCAATTCAATTTACATAATTTGTCTCAATAAGGTGTACATGATCTTAAATAAAATAGCTTGCTTCTTCTACCACTAAGTGTTGTATTTGGTGTGTAATCATGGCGTTACGATTCTGGCTTCTTGTGACGTCAATTTAATGACGTAAAATGGCGGCGTTAAAACAGCTGAAATTTGGCCCCGGTTTTACGGTTCTCGGTATTTTAAATATTCATTTGAAGCATTCCCATCTTTTTTTACAATTTCTTTAACGATGTAAACAGGGCGACCTATGCATAGAATAAATGTATATGTGATTATGAAACCAAAACAGTTTTATTTTGTAAAGTTATTGTCGGTACTATTATTCGGCTGCTATCTTCGTAAATACATAACTTTTTAAAATTTTGATTTTACTAGTATAATCTAGTGGTCTATCTAGAGACAGAAATACAATAAAAGTTTTCTGGTTTCATAATCACATATACCTTTATTCCATGCATAGGTTGATTTATTCTACACCATTTGACACCATGAGATACATTAAAAAAACACAAAACAGAAGTGCTTAGACAATGGGCGGTCTTATCGCTTGAAGCGATCTCTTCCAGACAACACTGTCGTGTTTTTAGACGAGTTTATTGAGTTATTATCGTAAAGTACTTATCGCCGAGTATTTACCAACTGATGATAGTTTTTTTAGAATACACGTCCCACAAACGCCAATCCAATCTCCAATTAAGGGTAACTTTCTTACACTGATGGGTATTAAACGACCGGCAGACAACGAGACTCCGTTACAAGATTAAAAGCAATAGCCGTTGGAGGAATTTGGGATCTAAGCTCGTTCACTTATGTATCTGAAATGTCTGGGAGTGTACGAGTACCTATTTCCGCAAAGCGTATACTGCCGATCGATCTGAAATTTGATATTTTATTATTTTCATACGAGTTCTTACGAGACTTACGAGTTCTTATTATGTGTGTAAGAAATGTTTATTATAAGATTAACTTGATTTAAATGGGAACTGAACCCTTGAACCTTTCTTTAACTTACGTCTCGTTATTAGTTTGAAAGAATTCTTTATATGGTTTGGTTTATATTGTTTTCTAAAGTAGAGTCCAAGTTTGTAATAAATTATTGTAACCGATTTTAAGGAATGTAGAGTGAGCCCATGTTTACATTCCGTTTACACGTGAATGGACGGTTGCACCATTTTGTCAGAAGTCCCCGAGAAAAGATGACGTTTATTGTTTACAAAGTTTATTAGGTTACAAAAGATGTTACAAGAAATAAGTAGTTCACAACATTCTACCCTATGTGCATATAATAATTTTGTCAGTTGCTCCTTATTCTGTATTTGCGTTTAGACTCTTAAAGCTGATGCGTTACGATATATCGCGATACTAAAATACGATTGTATACGACTCGTAGAAAATCCTTCTCAATCCCACAGGAAACGTATATTTTTCCGGGCAATAGACGCCTTTGTCACCCTCCGGCCCATAACCTATATCTATGCAAAAAATTACATCGATCCATCGCTCTGTTCCAGGACATACCAACAACCACACTTTCACGTGTATATATAAAGTAAGGATCGTCTTGTAGGAGAGACATCTCATCACTCTCTCCTTTATCCTTGAGGCTCTCTCTGTACGACCTTACCTAGTCAATAGTTTATTTTCTATAAACACAAGTGTATGGCCTAAAGACCTAGTGTCTAGTTGCCAGCTATCCAAAACAAATACGGAGCTAGAAGTTTTTCAGCGGGTGTCCATCAACTCCGTCAACAAGCAACAAGCGACAAGATTATTTTGTACCGAGTTCATTTGTTAAGACGAACGGCAAGATTACCGCACAGTAGACAAGCTCGTACTGTTTAGTCGCATAACGTCAAAAGCGCAAAATGACAAACGGCTGCAATCTTATTAATATTATAGTTGCGAAAATTAGTAAGTTTGATTGATGGGCTTTCCCAGCCAAACCATACAAGCGCTCTTCATAGAGTTTAGTAGATAGACATTTTGAGTCACGGAGAACGTCATTGGATACTTTTAAACCCGAACATTGATCATAAATTTAACGCAGACGACGTCACGGGCAACAGCTACCATAAAAAAACGGTCGTTTGTATGCAACAAAATACAGCAACAAAAGTGCTCGCAAATTTAGACGCTTCGGACATTTCAGTCTTAGAATATTCTGGGGTCCGAATAGTATTGTGAACAAAAATGTATATGATGTTTGGCGCTTACGTTGATTATTTTCGAGCGCGCGCTCACTATAGCCATCTCACCATTTACGAACATGAAACAGTTGCATCCCTGTCATTTAAAAACTACATAGTCCTCCGTGATTGGTCCGTGATTCGTCCGCTTCGTTTTCAAGTGAGGATCGATGTACGTACGCTGCTTCGGTGACGTCATCTCGTTCTAGGTGACGGCGTTGGTGGACCACCGCTGTCACAAGGCCGTGTTGAGTCAACCGGCGAGTATGTTAACGCTCTCCACTCTCACATTTCATGTGTTAATTGCATTAACGCCGGACTCTCGCATGCCCACTTCTGCTTCTCTGTGTTTGTTGACAAATTAAGAATTACTTTGTTTGTCAGTAGAAAGACAAAAAATACTGTTCATAATCATTTTCATTTATTTAATTTTGAGTTAAAAAATGAATTGTCGAATAGTGGTAACGCCGTAAGAATTCGTGTAGTAGTTTTCGTGTGATGTATTGTATTTTTTTTTATTATGTACATGGTTAAAGATACATTTGGTCAGTTCGGTACATATGCCCATTATCATGGGATTGCAAAACTAATTTGGAGTGGGTTAAATAATTCTTTCTTAAATAATTAATGTTAAATAATAATGTCGTGCAATTGTAATAATAAAATTATAATCTCAATCTTTAAGCTAGTTGCTAACAATAAACACATTTCTTGTAAAAAATTGTTGGGTTCGAGACACATCTAACCAACCCAGGTGGAATTTCCAAAATAATATTTTCACTGTGTCCATATTTTGTGATTACAGTTTTTGTCATAAACATAAATATTTACCAACTTTTAATCAAATGTTTATTACAGTTAATCCTTTTTAAGAAGTACATAGGTTTGTTTATGATATATTCATAAATGGTGTACTAATTAAACCTACTTTTAGAATTGATCTAATCCCTTTCTCTTTTTTAATGACCATTTAAAGTTGTTTCATCAAACACGTAAAACTTTGATTGCGTTTTCCCACAAACTATACAATTTGATTTATTTCTTTTTATGATTAAAGGTGCGATATATTCAATGTTCAGACACGGCTGCGTTACAATTTTATAATAGTGGAGATGTATCGTGTTGGACATCATATCACTCTCTCCTTTTACGCATTTCGCGCTCGGGTGTCAATCAATGCTTATTCGATACCTCGAAGAAAGTGCGTGAAGCAGACATGTCATGTGAAACAAATACGTTTACACTCGTAGTTATAAGGAGTGACGTCAACGTCACGTTGTTGCGATGGTGGGATCAGTCAGTCAGAAGTTGCTATTTTATAGAGAAGATATATAGCGAAATTGAATACAAAGACCGGCATGATGCAAGAGAGACTTGTGAGAGAGAGAGGCCTGGAGCAAACTCCATAGCTCCAGTGTTCCTCAAGCGCAAGCACTATTGTGCTTTGTGTGAGACATCTTGGTATTCCAAGACTGATCTTCATGCAGGGGTACAAAACAATTGCCACTGGTCTCAGTCGCAATGGAAGTGGAAAGCAGTGAGCGATGCTGCCGACATTTGCATTCATTTACGACGCTCCCCTGACATTTACTTACTGATGGTACAATGTATACGATCAAGCGTATTCAATACGTAAACAAACGTATAAACTTTTGTTTTTTTTGTGTATTTAATTATAAAGCAATAATTGTTTTCGCCTTTTTCTCTATAAAAAATAGGTATATGAAAATTAAAATATGTCTAAAATGTCTGTAATTTTATTGTCTACAATGATATCGAAGCAAGTTTTTCTTAAGTCTACCTAGACTTTTACAATCAGTGAAGATGTTACAATGTCCGAGCGAGATAGATGCGGAATTCAATAGCCCTCTTAATCTAAATTATACTATGTGGAGGCGCAATAATGTTGTTTTTAGCAGAGTCTTTGTAAGAGAGAGAACGCAAGAGAGTAGCAATCGTTTTTACCGTATGCCGGTTATATTTCAAACTTTATTCATCCCGCTGCCGCTTATGAACTACGCCTAATGATGGACTGCCAGCGAAAGTAGCGTGCAGTGGGACGCATGAGGAAATCCTGCCTTAATAAATTATCACTCTATGAATATAGAACGGGTTTCGTAACCCAGTCGTAATGCTAAACGAATTTATATTATGTGGTCACGAAATTTATTAAATATTATTTTGGCTGAAGTAATGCTAATTTATTACTAGAAACTTTCTTTCTTTGTAAAGGAAAGTGGTTTGTTCTCAATGTTTTGGTGTCATGTAGTTAAACATAAATATAAATGCATATTAGTTTTGATAAATTGGTTATAATTTTGTTAGAAACCAGAAGCAGGTATTAAAAGACAGAATGGCAAATCCAACACTATTTAATTCAAAATGAGAGAACTACAATTAAAATGACTCGGTAATTTATTGACATGAAAATTACAGTAAAATGGACAGAGATTCGTTATGATCAGAGATACGTCAGTTCTGAGTCCTCTAGGTCGGGCAGCGAGAGGTACGGTCTTGTTACAGACGACACCAGCGAACTACGCAGCGTCTACACCGCTGTCCCCAGCGCTGTGTTCACACTGGGGGCGTAGTTTTTAGACTTTGTAGCCTAACAATATTATTAGATTATATATATATATATATCCTAGCCGATTTCGGCTACGGCGACTAGACATTGTGTAAACGTGATGAGTGAGTTTTGAT
>DWLO01003627.1:0-10767 GCA_018245335.1 Dalla quadristriga | reverse complement strand
GAAAACCCACTTCAAACTGTAGTTCGCATGCCATCACTATCAGCAGAGTTTATTTTTAAATAATGTACTGTAAATCGAGTATATACCAACGAGAAACTATATAAATTCATCAGTGCACGACAAGTATGGCCACTAATAACCGAAGAGACATGACCGTAACGGTAGCACTGCACATTGGCTATATGTATACATTATATTGTACCTACATATTGTGTTTTGCATCATTGTACCTATATTTCTCTACACTTACTCTTCTCTCTACTCTCTTACATGGCGATTGCATATCAAAACACAATTATGCGAATACAAACACTAAAAGTGAATACCGCGGTATCAGTAAAGTTACAAATATTAGTGGCTCCATGAATTTTGGTCTTCTGGACATGTTGAGAAAGAAATATGGCCATGTTGCATGCAAAATATTCGCATGCTTACCAGGAAGACGGCTGTAATTACCGACATCGTAAATCATTCGTTGCGTACTGCACTTATCGAGTACCATTAATCATACATGTCGACATCCATCATTTCTTTTTTTTACAGTAGGTACCTAACTGTTACTTTTGTGTGTGACGATTACTTATTTTAAAATTGTAGCGGAGTTGAGCTGAGCGACGCCGAGAGTGCGTTACCAGCGCGACGAGACGTTCAGAGCGGAACTTGGTACTGCGTGCTCGCTTCGCTTCCTAACTAATTCTATTGCAGGCTCTAGGCTGCCGTACACTGGAGCTGAGAGAAGATAGACGGAGTGGGCAAATTCTTACCCCCGCTCAACTCAGCTTCAGTGGACATCGGTTTGTGGTGAACAATTTGCTTTTTGCAATTTGCAATTATCAAAACGACCCATTGAGCAACATGTCCTATTATCAAAACGACCTCTGAGCAGTATGTCTTGTTAGCAGGATGCCCCATTTGGTCACAGATTATTGTAGCATATTCCTACCAAAGACTTTTATCTACATTTCTTGTACTGGCCCTTGAGAAAGTTCATACTAATTGTCAGTCATACATACATACTATCGATGTCATTTCAGGGAATTTGGAGTAATAGTTGTTCTGTGGGGAATTTCACTAAATGGATAGACACGGCTGCCCATTGATGAGTGAGTCAGGCAGGCGCTCTTTGTATAAAATAAATAATATTTATATCGTTTAGATAATAATGTAGTGCAGTATTGTAGTAGTATCAGTCTGCCGGGGAGCACACAGCTCGCTGTTAACATTAAAGATTCTACGTTGTACTTGAGAACAGACAATCATCGAATTTTTTATCCGATTAAATTAAGCTTATAAACAAGATAAGATAGAAAAATATTATTGTGTCCTCATTTCTCAAATATATTTTAAACAAAAACCTTAAAATTAATAGGTGAGGTTTCATAGTAAAAGAAAATATTAAAGTATTTACCTCGTGAACTGCGGCACACGTGCAGACTCAAACGGAAAGCTGTGCGAGTCCGTTACATGCCAATGTAAGATATTCATTTTCGTGGAAGCCAAGCCGTCTATCGTCCTTTTTATATCTTCCATGGGAATAAAATTTCTAGAAGTATCTAGTACTAAGCCTCTGTGCTTGTAGACTGGTCTGTCCCTGATTTTAGCGCCGGAGACGAGACGAAGACTGCACTTGTAGTGATCTGAGAATGGGGGCTTGGTGGGGGCCACGAGTTGGGTGAATGTCTCCAGCCCATGACGAGCACCGTAAACAGTTTCAGCCACGATATGAACTGCTACACTGCCATCTGAAGTAAACACATATTTTTATTTAAGATTATTTAAAAAAAGAATAAACACAATTGGCAACTCCATGGCGCGTTGGTAGGTGACCTTGACTGAAGGGCTGTGGGTCCCGGGTTCCATCCCCGGCCGGGCAGACATTTATTTTTTAATTAATTCGCAGATAAATGTACGTACTCGCTCGGGTGTTGGACGTGAAATTGTGTTGGTCCGCCACCCGCAACACATGGAATCCTAGTGCGGGGGTGTGAGTGTGTGAGCTTTTATTTATGTATTATTCAATTATCTGTGACCAAATTTGCCATCGTAGTTGTAGTTGTCGTTGACATCATCGTCATCAGCTGCATAATCATGTAGAATAGTCACGCTCATCTATTCTTGCATCTCGCACGTAACGAGTAACGCGTCACTGATTTCGCAACAAAAAAAAATTATACCGAGCCAAATGAAATTCCATTTCAATAAAACTGCAAGCAACTGCCAACCTTTGGTCTGCACATCGAGCATGTACTGCTCATCGGTGCTCCAGCTAAGCTCGAGGTTGGGCGACTTGACCGTGATGTAGACCACCACCGGCGTCTGCACCAGCTCGGTCACGTTGCCGTCGCACTCATCCACCAGGTTCCCGCTGGCCACGTGCGTCATCTGCACCACCGTCTCCCTCGCTTCCACCGGCACGTCGATCAGATCATACCTGGAACAGATAAAGATTGCTAGAGCAGAGGTTTCAGATTCGGAGTGAGAAGTATTAAAGTCGTAATTCAAAAACTGGCTAAGTGCAGATTGGCAGACTTCACACGTCTTTGAGATTATTGTGGAGAACTCGCAAGAGTGCTCTCATCATGTAGGTTGACGACTGAGATTATGCCTGTAATTATATTACTCTGCCTTCAGTTTACAGAATACCTAATCAAGCTCTGTTTGATATGCAGACAGATATCGATATATATCGATACGGACCAAAGCTTCTCCGCTCGTATATTTGTCTTCGAGCCACAATGCGGTCGAACTAAACCGACATACTCTGCTATCCAAGCAATCCATTTCGACTCGATCATCATAAGGCGAATGAGATACTACGTAATAAATCGTTTTAAATATGGCCGCAAATAAATATTCATTTTTTGCTTGTTAAGTCTAGTAGGCATTGTTCTAAACTTGTAATTAATTCTAATAAACTCTTGTTCAAGGCTCAAGGCATAAGACTTTAATGAATTAGTTTCCGGGTTGCCCTTAGACGTAATCGATGAAAAATCGGTCCTGACTGTTCATTAATGATATACTGGAAATAAAACACAGAAAAAGATAAATTAGAAGTACATTGGTAATTGCTAAAAAATTACTTAGATAACAATAACACTTAATTTTTATCTCTTAAAAAGTTTATTTGATTAAAATACTCACGAAAGGATTGTTTACACTTGAAACGGTCAAACTCCTACTCCTGCCATTTGAATATAACATACACTCATCGTAACTGTCCAAATAGGCATGATCGAACAATAAAACTTGTAGGCGGTGACTTGATCACGATTTGTTTATCATGTAAACTGGCAAGGATCGAAGGTTAGAGTACCGCTAGCCCTCTTATAAGCCGGTCGTTCACCCTGCAGTCTGCTAAACCAATTTACTCGAATACTTAACAAATACTGTCATATTATAAAATGGCATGGATCACTTAGGGTGGCTGACCGACGCGGACGATACGCCATCGCATATCAACACCGTCACCTATCAAAAGACTTTTAACTTTACTAATCTTACTAATTTTAAGAATCCGAAAATTTGTTTGTTTGTTTGATACGCCTTCACGGATAAACCTGAATTGAAGAAATCTTTATAGAATATGGTAGAGGTAGTTTCAGATATGGATCTCCATGAGCACCTGCTCATAGGATACTTTTGATCCCGAATAAATATACAGATCCCAAAGTAATTAAAACATTATAAAACTAACGCGGACGAAGTCGCGAGCAAGAGCTAGTATTATATAAGTAAGTATGTTATTTATTGCATAATGTATATTAAATTACTTACAGCTTTAATATTGGTAACGCTTAAAAGTCATGCAATATAGGTACGTTGCATATTTATTAATTTTTTATTAAAAAAAGTTTTAGTCCATCTACGAAGACACTTTTGGCCAAGCTTCACGTTTATTTATTTAACCAATCATAACTTGAATACAATATTTGGCCCCCTTTTTCAAAGCAAAGTTAGAGACTTCGTCTTCATAGGGAAATACGCTATACCCCCCATTGAGTAAAAAATACACTTAAACTTTTGAGATGGCCTGGCTTGATTGGCCTGCCCTAGATGATAAAGGTTAAGTATGTATTATTTTTATAAAGCCGATGACTAAGATAGGTTTTGTCTATCAAGACATTTTAGGTGTTAACAGGGAATTGGTCAGTGCTTTCTAGATTGACGAATTGCATGTTATCTATCAATGTATTGTGCTCTTTTCCTGCTGTGACGTTTCTCAAGTGTATGTAGTTATGATGAAATAAAAAGTTTTGACTTTGACTATCTCACACGGTTGTTAGTTATAGCCCTTAACCCCTTTCCACTAATTAAAATTTTCGGAATTTCGAAATTTCACGTCGACGAAGTCGCGAGCTGTTCCTAGTCTAAAAATAAATTGTAAATAACAATGAAGTGTATTGGGCGCGTACCAAGCCGTTTCAACCTTTCATCACTCACTAGCTAGACGGACGGGAGACAACAGTGTCAATTATTTGAATCTGAAGTCCATCAGAGTTTTGTTTTCTACGGAAATAATAACTTTAAATCGAAGAGAAATTGTCCACTATCCAAGTTGTTATTTAAAATTCAGATTAGGATCACGACATACCGCCCTTAGCGTCTGTACCCAAAAGGTCCCATATAATAACATTCAATCCTATCATATTATTCATATCCTGCATTACTCTTAGTGAACTTTTTGTGTAATGCAAATCATCATCATCATCATAACAACCCAGCAACGACCGACGAGTCTCCTCTCAAGGTGAGGAGGGTAAGGCCATAGTCCATCACGCTGGCCAAGTGCGAGTTGGCAGAATATGATGAAAATGCTGAAGAGCTTTGGTGTAAAGTAATGCTGAAACTGTAAGGTCAATGAGTTAATTACAAAGAGAAAATCGCATCAATACAACGTTCATATATCATGTGTAAAAGTTTACATGACCTTACTATACGGTGATTTAAAAGCGAGTGCCGATGATGCTAACAGTATCATGGCATTGTAAAAATCATTCACCTAGCCTAATTTATTAGACAGCTCTCTCGACTAATAAATTGTCAACGACAATGTCGTCGTAGGCGATGACGCAAGGAGTGTCACGCTCAGAATAGACAGAGCAGACGTGGCGGAGACACCTGCGACTGCTCTATTTAAGCTAGAACTCAGTCCGCAGGAGCATCGTCCTCAGAACAAGCATAAAAAGAACAAACATTGCTTAAATTTACTACTCGAATGAGAAGAATCACAAAAAGATTTACTTTGCCTCCAATTGTGATAACCAAGTTTTAATTGTGATGAAAATCTTGATTTGACAACTTACATACCTAACCTTTATCAGACAGTTGCTCGATCAACAAAAGTTAGCGATAAAGTCGAATCAGGAGTCGATAATACAAGGAGTGTCATGTTCCGAATAGACCGAGCAGGCGCGGCGGAGACACCTGCGTTGGCGCTGGAACTCCGACAGCTGGAGCATCGTTCTCAGAACAAGCCTCAAAAGAACCAACGTAATTTTAATTTGTTTCTCGATCCAGAAGAACAACGTAAAATTGTACCTACTGGGTCCTCAATAGAGATGATTATTACGATTATGTTTTAAATAACAATTTCAGAACTGATTTTGTACTCTTACTCAAGGGGGATATGTGGTGGGTTTTTTTTACTGTTACCTTGTAACGATTGAAAATAAACAATGTGTGAAAACTGTCAGTTTTACGGTCATTCCTTTTAAAACTGAGTTGGAATACATTTTACGTGCATTTTATTTATAAACTTGCTTGTAACCTGCGTTTACGACGTGACTGATAAGTGAAAACGAGCACTTAAGCCTAGCAAACAATTAGTGCACCAAGTTAGTTAGGCTTGGTTACATACAATAGATAACACTCGCTAGAGCTCCAGTCAGTAAAAGCTAAATAAATTCTTTGGCTATATAGCTCGTTTTCTGCCATATCAAACAAAATAATTGTTATGATTTAAGAATTTATTTCTCAAAAGCATGACAATAGGATTCACTTAAAGATAAATAACAATTTAAAAAGTAAGTAATATTACACACAATGACCCATAATATTACACACACAGGCAAAATTGATACGTCGTGTTACTACATGAGTGAGTAAACAACCGTATAAGGATTAAAAGAAGAGGTGACTGGACATCAAAAAAATAATATAAGAAACATAATTATATTAAACAATCAGGGAGGACTATTTCCAGCATTGGACCTTTAAAGGCTGATGTACAAGTATGGATATTACGGATATATTGAATAATATTATATTATCTTAACAACTTAAAAAAGAAGTTTTGCAGTTCATGCGACTTCAAGCGAAGTTGTTAGCGAATATTTCGAACAGCTTAAAGTTTTTAGGTATCTACAAAAGGGTGTCATTCTTGTATACAAAATTATATAAGTACATAATTACAAAAAAAAAAAAACATCATCTTTCTGTACGCAGTATCTAAAACCTGTTCGCAGATTATCATTTATCCATGTCACATTATAAATGGTCATACTGATAATGGTCGTCATGTTCAAGCGACATTTGCTTTATAAATAGAAAACCAGCCAGCCGTAGAGATATTTTATAATTAGTCATAGCTACCTATTGAGATAATTGCTACATATGAGGTGCGAGATATTTCTTCAAAACATTTACAGAATCAAAGATGCGGCAAAAGTAGACTTTCAAAATGATAAATGATGAATTCAAAATGACAGTGATTTCTTTTGACTTTTTCCGAATGGACCGATAAGACATAAATAAGAAATACTGATAAGATAATACTGTTGACTTTTTTGTCCTTATTAGCATCCCCGGACTGGCCTTTTTGACTATCTCCAGTAATGTTTAGCACAATGTTTTTAGTTTGATAGTAACTTACCCTGCATAAAATATTGATTAAGGTAAGTATTAAGTATGTTCTCGCTATAGATTTAAGATGCACTTGCAGATGGACCTCTGCTAGGGTTCTAAGCAGAACAGAACAATCACTTATCTGTTATATAAATGTCTGCTTCAGTCGGAAATCGAACCTGAGACCCACATTCGTTTACTACCTCGGCAGCTGTAGCGGCAGCTCTTCACCACTGTCTGTACTACATTATTTTTATTAAAAAAAAATTACGTTTGTACGATAAAGAAGAATTTTACCGTAACCATGCTGGAAACCTAGGTACGGTCTATGAAGACTTATGCTTGCCTAGAAAAAGCCTATTCATTCTAGCCTTGAAGAGGTCCAAGTTATATTTCTCTGAAAACATAGACGCCGCAAAGAAGTTCCATTCCTTAGCTGTGCATTATGAGAAACGATGATGAAAAACGCCTTATATGATTCTTGGAGATGTTAACAAGATTCGGTGGTAGACAGGAGCTGGGGTAATCTGAGCCGACACTGAGCCGTATAGGATAATTAAAAAAATTGTCAAGTACATTAATTTATGTGGAACTCTCACGTTTAACCAAAAATAAAAAATATGCTAAAATTGTTTTCATAAAAAATATATGTAAGTACTATCCTAAAATAGTTTTTATGTATCTGTTATGGTATGTTTCAGATTTCACCTCACTGCCCTAGTCAAAAGAAGCACTCTGTATAGTGATCAAATATGCATGTATAATAAGTCTTTGTTATTATCTATAGCTGGGTCCGTATACCGTTACGTGCATGTTATTGTCTAGTCACAAAATGAGCCTAGCTTTATAATAGAGTTTCTCATGTAAGTATAATGAGCTCCATTATTATGTTCATCCAGTTGAACTAGAACGTGCATATCTGATGTGTCATCAAACTCATGATTCCCGTAATTAGCGGCACTCGTCGTGTCAAGGTACACCTGTTGCGTCAGCACCTTACAAACTACTTATACTCGTAATGTACTGATGACTCCTAAGTAAGTTGCTGTAATCCCAGATGTGCTATTTTAAAGAAAGCTTTCAAACACACAAGATACATAATTTGTGACAAACTCATAAATATGACTCTATATCCTGCAAAATATATCAACTTCTGTACTACTTAGGTTTCCAGCGATTTCATCAGAACGCATCAATTGTGTATTGAAATACTCTCGATAGCAAAAAAAATCGACTCCAAGCCGCACCCTCGCTGTCAAATGTTTTTCTCAAAGCGTACGTATTATTGGGTTAATAAAACAGATAATATTGTAATCAAATTTTATATCGTTTTAAAGCTAAAGGTTCGAACTTTATGATGTTTAAAACGTTTATTTTATTTTATTTATGGTTTTTGTGCTAGAGACATTTGACTGCAAGCGTGCGGCGTGTGTCGATTTTTTTGCTCACGAGTGTTGGTGGCACTTAGATATGAACAATTGCATTCCCAGTTGTTTCAGTCACTTATCTTTTTTATAAACACTTGAATGATTATATTAATTAAGAAAATAGAGCGTGTTATTAAATTTGATAAGCCTATAAAATAAAAGGCTTTTTTCATTGTCATGCTAGGCGAACTTCAGATAGAGGCTTGTAGAAATCGCAAATTTGTGGCTTACGTCAACTTACTTAGGACTTAGGTCAGGAGGTATCGTTATAATACACTATCTGTACTACATGTATAATTCTACGGTAATAGGTACGTCACGCATTCTAATTACACATTGTTTTGCTTGACTATTAAATGCATAGTTTTTTGTGAAATATCAGTTAAAAGCTTAGAAGCAATAATGCGCCTAAGCTATCAATTATATAACTTGCATTTTATCTAAACACATACACATAATATTAATATTTTGCACTGACCTTAGATAATTAGGATGTATCTGTACAGTTTGTGTACTCAAGGCGGCCGTGACAGGCCTGGGCCAGAGGCCTCCAAAGCGCCCGCAAACAGTCCGGCACACCTCCATGCTTTCGAACACTAGCCCTGAAGAGTTGGTGTGGCTTGTCGGCTGCGGGTGATTTGACCGCTGGCAGCCTTCGTCCGGTATACATTTGAAAACCCATGATGGTCTGTAGAATAAAATAAAAGAGTCTTAAATAAAAACTCGGCCAATTGGACGCGGTGTTTAGATTTTACAGTAGAAGTGAGTTCAAAATTAATTAATATAACACTTAATTTTATTTCAATAATTAACATAACCGTCGTTTTAAAGAATTTGACTGAGGGCTTAATCAAGGACCAGTTGAGATTCTTACTAGACATTTTGGTTTCATATATTTTAATTGAAGCAATTAATATCTTCCTGGAGGACATTAGTAGTATTTTTTATAAGAATAATATCACTTTATTGTACATTTCTCTCTGAAATTAATTATTTCAATATAAATATTTACTTTTTTATTTTGTATTTATATTTTAATAATAATATTTACAAGTAATCTTTTCTTTTATAAATTGTTCCAAAGGTTTTGACCAACTTGTACTAATAAACAGCTTCATAACAAGCCCAAGCCAAAGTTAAATAATAACTTTATATTAGTAACATCACATTCCTGATCAATTAGTACAACTCAACTTGGTCAAATCAATAAATTCTTTTGTACAAGTTAGTAACGCGAATTCATTCACAATTTTGATATGAATCAATATTTTTTTATCTAAAATTTTACTTACTCATACACATGAGGCGTTGAATCGTCGGATTTATCTTCGTTGCATAATACTAGATGTACTAATACCACTGCTAGTACCGCCCAATGCGCTATCATTCTCTCCTGTAATTAAAAAATTGTAATTATGTATATTTTTTTTCTAAATTAATATGCGAATTCACCAACCTCACTTTTTTTAATTTACTTTGTAATACTGGTAAAAAAATAAACCCCTAAGTATGTAGATATACAGAAATGACTTTTAGATCAGTGACGAATTGCATGTTATCATTGTATGTATCTCTTTGTGTTGTGGCGTTTCTTAAATGTATGTTATTTCCTCGTGATGAAATAATAAGAATTTAATTTTAAATTAATGAATTTTGTATTTACCCCCTAAATATGGTCCAGTTAGGGACTTATTCCTATTGAGGCAATATTCAAAAGTCACTTAAAAAAGTCGACTAAAATAAAGGGTGGGTCGGTAAAGCGCGCGGAAGTTTTAAAAATTTGGTCCAACAACCAGGGGTTTGTGACACAAATTCTAGGCACACATGAAACTCGTAGACTTTTCAAAATTAATATCAAATAATTTAATGGAGAACAACAATATCATGAGGAAACCTTGCCTGCATGCCATTGCCAGATGCAAGAGTTCTCTCTAAGAACCCTGCTCATTCTGGTAGACTCGCACCGTACTCAATCATTACATGACTATAAAGATACCGTGTTACCCAAGACTACTGAATAGTGTTTTCAAGGTGATAACACACACAGACAATGCTAATTGCAAACATCTGGCAAAACTTGTTACATGCTGTTATTATTATTCCATCCTCAACCCCGGTATATTTTCGCATAATAGTTGACAATGAAGCAACAACTTGAAACTAGTTTGAGGTAAGAGTTTTTATTATTTTCCTAAAAATATATTGCTGCCTTACTAAGTTGTAACAACATTTTGAAAAATAGGTACAGTAGAATAACTCTTTATTGTACACCAAAAAATAAAGGCACTGAGTACAGTTATATAAATACAGTGACAATATACAAAAGGCGGTCTTATCACTTAAAGCTCTCTTCCAGACAACCTTTAGATAGTATATTAGAGGAGGGGTAGTGAAGTAGGAAGTTTAGGGCCAGCGACGCATTGGCGACTCCTCTGGTGTTGTTAGTGTCCATAGGCTTCTTACAATCTCTTACATACGAGGAAGTAGAAACATTGAA
>DWLO01003626.1:0-10768 GCA_018245335.1 Dalla quadristriga | reverse complement strand
CACCTTACAGAATGGCGATTTTGACTGGCTGGGTCCGTTGAATTAATTGTGGAGTTTTGGAGAGATATCGTCTGATGTGCGATAAGGCCCGGACGGCTGCCTACCGTCCGTGGCAACAATTTGCTTTAAATACTCACAGCCGCGCTCGCCAAATTACTGGCTCGCTTAACATTTTTAATTACAACGACTCGCAGTTCTGCTAACTTTTTCTGTCGCTACGACCGTGATTTATGACACTCGAATGTCACGTTCGGTATGCAACTCTTCAAAAACGGCCAGATTTATTTTCGTTCTGAACTCGTTAGACCCAGTCTCCACCCATTTGGATGCTTATGGGAAGCGGCTGTTAAATCGCGCAGTAAATTTTCACTTGCGGACGAATCCTAACACAACGGCAGGAAAGAGAGAATGTAAGAGACTTACCGTGCGAGCCGACCGCGGCCGAGTAGGGGGCGTGCATTTGTTGATGGTAGTAGCGAGCGCGGCTGTGGTGGCCGCCCTCTAGCGGCGAGTGGAAGAACCCGTCGCCGTTCGCCTCGGAGCTGACGTCGCCGGCGGCCGGGCTGCCGTTGACGCGGCTGTCGTACCACCGCTGCTGCAGCGCGCCCCCCGCCCCGCCCTCACCGCTCATGTCCATGACCGCCGCGCCGACCTCACAAACCATGCATCCCTTTATACACACGCACTATTAGTCCACACTCCTATCCGCCTCGCTGTACGACCGTCCAACAGTCTTAGCGTCGCAGCCGCCTCGCGCACCGCCCGAGTCCCGACACCGTCATGCCGCCCGTATCTGAAAAGATGTCCGAGTTCAATTGCGTTACAGGGTAATTTTCGCTACATCAAAGAAAATAAAAATATATTTAAGTCGGTGCAACGTCAAAAAGGAGGCAATCAATTAAGATTAAAGTGGCGCGCTATCGAAAGACGTCTGTGATATCGATACGCTCCCAATTTGATTAACTGATATACCGCAAACAACACTCGATACGGCGCGATAACGTGTAACCGCGCATTAAGCGTTGTTAGCCAACCGAGCCGTGATTTTTATTACCACTAAACTTACCAACATATCTGTGAATTGCATCTAACTCCTACTCAGGTAGGTATCTGCAATCGCTACCGATTGTACTTTAAATGAATATGTATATTAGCGCTAATTAACCGGCGGTGGTTATTAGCGAGAGATTATTTAATTTACTGACAGATATTGGTATCAATAAAGGCCACTTCTAGCATCGCATGTTCATTTATTATGCGGCTAGACAGAAGTGTGACAAGTGTCTAGAATGGCTACGAAATACCGCGCTTATCTTGCTTTTAACAAAATAGCGCATAGAGCGGAGGTGTTCGGTCAGACGCTTCGCGAATAAATAATTACATATGACTCGGCTATCAGAACTGTGTACGGGCCAAGAATTTACCTGATTTGATGAATTGCCGCGCCAGCAAAATATGCAACTTTTAGAGATTGCTAAATCTTATGCAAAGAAGTTCACACCTTGAAACACAGCAGAATTGTGAAAATATGTACGAGTAGGTATGTGATGTAACAATTATATCTATGAATGATATCATATTATCTAAAATTATTATAGTAGTCTTGACATCTAATTTTCACCTGTTCACATGACTAAACAAATGGAGTAAAACACAAACTTCAGGCGCATATAGCAGTCTCATAAAGTCTTTCTATCTCAATCCACGCTGATGCTATGGACTGAGATAGAAAGCTCCGTATTCCTACGTAAAGGGCAAAGTGTCAATTTATTCCAATTGTTTGAAGTCATCTCATAACAAGGTTGTCTCATAACCGGTCAAATAAGTAGAGGTGATACAATACTCCCGAAACAATGTCTTGAATACAATAGAATTTTAATTAGTATTGAAAATAAAAGTTGTTGGCACAGTCTGATATAAACTCAGTATGTATGGCTCTTATTCACACTTAAGATTAAACTAACTAGTAGGTACGCTTTTAAGAGGACGACAAGCATTACATATTATTATGTCATTGCCGCGATAAATACTATTTCGTAATTTAAAACTTTGCGTAACAAGAAATTGCATAAATATTTTTTATAAGACCGACAATAAAGTTTATTTCTTATCTAATATCAGTAATGAAAAAATAAACATAACATTTTATTTATTTCATAAACAATGTGTAATGTGGTCATCAATTTGTACGTATTAAATCATAATCTATAATGGTCGTCTAAGAATTCATAAATCTAGCCGTATTTTGGTGAGCGCCGATTTTAAATGTCGAATATGAAGATATCATATCTATGGGTTTGATACATCGTTGCTAATTACTAACAGAATACAATAATTCAAAGGTACCAACTCACAGTAACATCCAGGACTATTAATTAAGTATTAAGATTAGATACGTCAGAAATCCAAAACGACAATATCGATAGAATAGCCGTTATCACACGCAGTGATTGCATTATTATTATCACACTTGATAATACGTAGGTACTCCACTTGAGTGTTAGGACTGTAAAATATAATCCGTATTGAATAACATTCAAGCATCGACACAAGCATCAACATTTATGATTTGGGCCTAACTTTTTGAGTTTTGGGACCAGCAATGTCAACACAAATTAGCGTCGCTGGTTTTTTAAAGCATGCTATTGTAATTTAATTAACAGTATGTAGTATCTTCATCCAACTTTCATCTAATATTATAACAATCCTACTAAACCTATCCTATCCTACGAATATTATAAATTCGCAAGTTTGTTAAGATGGATCAATAGATCGATGTCTGTAACACAATCACGCAAAATCTACTGAACAGATTCTTATAAAAATTTGGATTGGCGATAGGTTGAATAGAGGAGGAAAGTCGTGTAATAGTGTAGTCGTAATATATATTGTGAGAGCGGATGAACGTTTGAATGTTTGTTACTCGACACCGCAAAAACTACTGAACGAATCGTTATGAAGTATCGTGTGAAGATAGCTTGAACCCTGGAAAGGGACATATCCTATTTGTGCCCTGAGGGTGTTGAATGGGGGATAATTTTTTTTATGGAAAAACTAATTTTATGCAAATGGAGCCGAGGGTAACGCCTAGTAAATAAGGTAATTTAAAAATTTAATCCGTATTGGTATCATTTTGGTTTCATGATATTTTAAGTTTCAGTGGATTATAAAATTGTTTAATAAAATTAGATAACCATTGAATAGGTAGGTATGTAGTACAAGAATAATTAATCAGCATATAAAACTTAATTCAATGACGTCATCGTTACTTGGGGAAATGTTTGAATTCCCCAGACGACTGCTTGAGGAGCAACAGATAAGATTCAAGTGCGTGATATAATTAAAGATAATGCGATAATGTCATATTAAAATAATCCTTTAAAACCATTACTTTGATATATTTCATTTTCAAGATTACTTTACACTACTAAAGCCATTGACGTTTTTAACGTTATTGACTAAATCTATCGCAATTTGCAATTTTTTTAAATAATAATACATATTAACATTGACGGCAAGAAGTTAGTTTTCACTCACAAGAGTTCAAGATTAAGATTCAACATTAAACATGGTAGGTAGCTACTATTCAAAGCTACGTAGGTATCTATGTAAATATGTATAGCAATATTTTTAAATCTTCCTTTCGAGGTACAAGATTTTATTTAATCAATATAAACATAGTCTTCTTAAGTGCAATATTCTACATTTAGTTTTATTTACAGTTTTCCTGACATTGAGGTACCAATTTTTCTACCATTTTATAAGAAAATTGCACCTGATCTTAAGTACAAAATACAAATCTAAGTAGTGTTAGCGATAGATAAATTATATAGTAAAACAAATCGCTCTTACGAGATCTCACCAATAGCAGCTGATAAGATGTGGATCTGCAGAAATGAAGATAATTTGTGGACAATATTATAGACGGCGCTATGAGGTATCTATCACAACCGGTGGAGCCCCTATCTGGCGATCGACTGAAAAAAGGATTTGCAGATAAAAAAAAAAGAAATCACATTTTTATCGCAAATTGTCGATTTCCTCGTAATGCCACCCGATAAACTGAGATAGTGAGGAACCAATGAATTTCTTAAAAAATTATATCTCAAGGCTTTGCTAAAATAAATGTTACCCGTGCTTGCTTGGTCCGTGTCAAGTTCTACCCACAAACATATAGAAAATTACCCTAACTTGACTAATAGTCCCAGTGCGCCGTTGTCCGGTGACGCTGTAAACGAACATATTCTCTACCACTAACCACTGCCTTCGTATTTTGGCTGAATACGTCGAGGTTCCCAACTTACTCCCGTATAGCCAAGACTTTACGCAATTTTGGTCAGGACTATTTGCTCTGCTTAAGTTTACAAAACCTATGACCTAATACCATAAAATACCACGTCGATGCTAACTGTTAGCTTAATATTAAAAAGACATATTGGTATTTTATAATACCTACGTAAAAGCCGCCATTATATCATTTGATTTGAACGATTTTGTTCTAGTGTTGGATGCCAACACACTAACACACTTTTAGGCACAGGAACACATTCCTCAGAAGTTGTAACGCATTACAAAAGGATAGGACAATACATTACTATATAAGTGTGAGGTAAGTCGTGACAAAGTTAGTTACAGAGTTATATCTGAAGTTACTGTACCTACCTAAAGAGTTTGGTATTGAATGCTGGCTACTGATAGCAGCGCTGCGTTGAGAAAACGCTGTCAATGACTACAAAAGAAATCGAATAAAATATTATATGTAAGTTGGACGATGAAAAGCAAAATAGACAAATTAGTGTTTGGCCTTACATCCGTGTTTTCATTACTTATATTGCTTGGGCAACTTGAATCCTTTTCAATACGTATACATATAAAAATAATTAAAAAGTAGATAGCCTAGAATGGCTAATAGATTTGCATTTAACGGCCAAACTGGCTCGTTATAATGGGGGTGTTAGGGACATAATGATAAATATGTTTTCGCGACAAACATTACTCTTAATGGTGCCACGCCGTTATGTCAGTCAGCCTTTGGTAATTACCATAGTACTAAGAATCTTGGGTCCGGACCAGCACAGATAGAGTGTACACGTTCGGATATTTATGGCTAACGTTAATTGAGTGTCAGTTGAAACCGAACCATATTTAGAAAAGTCTAGCAAGTCAGCCGCAGCAAGATTGCGTTTCAAACAAAACTTATAGACGTATGTGCGTTATTTTTTGTCATTTACCTTCATGCAGTAATGATTTGAAAAGTAAACGATATTTTTCGACTTTTCATTTATACACCAGTAGCTGGTTCAAATCAAATTAAATCAAATCATTTTTATTTCACCATAAGGTAATTACATACACTTGAGAAACGTCACATCAGGAAAAAAAAATATTATACATTGATAGATAACATGCAATTCGTCACTGATCTAGGTTGCTTAATGAACTCCTTAAACTGAAATGTATGTCGCCGTTTATTTACAAACCCAGTTATGAAAACATGGATCTCTATCAAACTTGGTTGTACGCAATATTTTCAGGCAAACAAATTAAACTTATTTTAAGTTTAAAAGACTGCATACAGAATAGTGTTTTACACTATAATCATAAAAATATAAAATAGTAAGCCAACTATTTTTTACAATGGACTAAAATGTAATCCTTTATATGACGCTTAAAGATTGAACAATTGAAAAAATAAAACACACGAGGCAACCTCTCAGTGAGGCGACTACACAGTGGTACCAGAAACATTTCTTATACGAAATCGGCCTAAGGATCGATCCCACATTCTTTTCAAGCAGGGATAAGTCCAATGCTGCCTTAGCACAAACAGCTTGGCGTTTGTCAATTCATTCCTGTCAGTTTATTGCCTCTTTATGGCAATACACGATACGAAAAAAACGCAACACCGACTCGATTTACCCTTTCTTAATTGCGCTTACTGCCCCATGTCCCCGTGTGTGTAAGTTTATTTTCTGTAAGCGTGCAACAGGTTCTACAATTTGATCCATGATACAGAGTGAAGTGATCGATGCGCACGCGCCTCATAACGACGATCTACCTATACCCGCTATCTGCTTCGAATCGCTCCGATCATGACCAATGTACGGTAGCACATTTCACATTATAAATCACAGCTGATTGCCTATAACTCGCTATCAATGATAACCATTGTGATATTACACACTGCCTAGTTATTTATTGCAACGACTACTTGCAGTTACGCTGGTATTGTAATATAAAAGTCGCTGTAATATTCTGTTACACAGTTCTGCGAACAAAAATTTTACCCTTCATTAATAAGTTTCATATTCCTAAAGGCTATTAACTTAACTTAATGTCGTCTATTTCATTTTATCCTTCTATGTGTTTATTGTCGTAGGTGGTAGAATCTGTATACGGTTCGCCCGGGGTGGTACCACCGACACCCATTTCTGCCGTGAAATTATTGTTATTCAACAATTGTGTTTAGATTGAATTGAGCTGCTCGACAAAACTAATATTGAAGCCAACATCCCATTCCACACCACTTCCATTTACTGCAGAACATTTACATTTACTGCATTTACAGATTGCATTTGTTATTTTTTAATTTTAATTATTTGTGTTAAAATTCTGTTGTTATAAGTACTTGTTGCTAGAGTTGGATCTTTGACGGTAAATAAAGTATTTTCTATTTCTTTTTTCTATTGAATCTAAACACTTAACTTCGTCACCCAAACATTTAACAAAGTTTTTTAACATAATTATACGCTTACAAACGCTTACACATCCACACCCCCGCACTAGGATGCCATGTATTGCATGGCGGACACACAGAAAACAACACAATTTAACACGCAAGACCCGAGCTCAAATATTTATGTGCCAAATAATTATCTGCCCCGGCCGGGGATCGAACCCGGGACCCTCGGCTCGTCAGGCAAGATCATTGACCAACGCGCCACCGAATCGTCAAAATTCTTTACAAACTGGCTATACGTAGATGAAATTGTTGATGGACTTACCTACTATTTATACCAAAATTATTAATTACTAGTGTAGCTTAAGTTGTATGTACCAGCGGCATAGTCGTTTTTACGACAAAGCCCTTTATTAAAACATTAAAAAAAAAACTTAATCTAAGCTGGTAGAGTAAAAACAATCAATACAGAGGTGTAACGTGCCTAACAAGGTATAATGGTTATATTATGAACATGTTACCTTACACTCGGGTTATCAGGCGCGCTTATTAAGATTAGGCCAGCTTCCAATTAAAATAATTGATTCCTCTCGGCCGCCGCCAGCGTTTAGGCAGATCTAAAAAATATGTCCGACACATTCTCTGCTTATCGTGATGTAAGAAGTTTCGTTTGGGAGGAAAGATAAACAAACATCACTAATGAACTTTAAATCAATTCAATCGGTTGAATTGGTTTGAGAACTAGAGGATAGATAAGCATTTTTATGTTATTCGAGGCTTTGCCTGCCTGAAATTCCCTAATCTACCCCACAGGAACCGTACATTTCCGGGATAAGAAGTAGCCGTTGTAACTCTCCGGCTCATAAACTGTCTTTATAAAAAAACACCTCGATCAGACACTCTGTTGCAGCTTGAAAAAAGGACAAACCAACAAACTCAACGATGACACATAACAATCTGTCACATTTATATTATTAGTAAGGATAGTCAACAGTCACATTTTAAAATGTAAAATCCAGTAAAATAGAACCATTTTGTGATTTAAGATTGCACCTATACGTGCCGTTTGAAGGTATTACTTACTCAGAAGTAGTTTTTCTATGACCTACGTTTTGCCAACTAGACTTTGCTCGTGACTCAGCTCGCGTAACAGTCGTTTTTCCGTACAAACTTTCATCTTATAATCAATCCCCTTATGCGGTTCTATAAAAATATTTTTTTTAGTGGAGCTCTACATTTTAAGAAATCTACGTGTTAAATCTCAGTTTTTACACCCAGCGTTTCTAGCTGTACGTTGATATGCCAGTCAGACAGCTTCTTCTTTGCTATATGGAGGTATCAGTCCAGCAAACATGAAATTAAAAACTACAGACGCAACGCATTATACAAATGCCAATAAAATTGTCAATTGTGCAAAATACTTATTTGTGACCAAACAATCCTGATTAGTTATATATAATAATATAAAGAAAACTTGTATGGTAGGTATTTTTCAATGACTGGTCAGTTCAGTAACAAGCTACATTGTTATAAACGCTTGTGGAGGGTACAACGCTCGGTATTAGCACGGCTGGACGCGCACACAACTGGATCCATCGCAAGAATTCAGTTTTTGTCTTATAAGCCAGCTCCTCTGACGAGTAAAACGTAACAAGTTCACTCATTCCTATACAGATTGTATTAGGCGACGACAAGAAGCGAGCGAATGAAAATGTAGCATCAAAAGTAATACGGCATTGAATTAATAAATTAATTTGCTGTGGAACATAATTCATAAACATTCGGAAGCTTCATCCTTTCGTAGCAGTAATAAACAATTAATAAAAACGAGATGACACTGCGGGCGGTCGCTTGTTAAGAGCATATCACAGTGGGCTTAATAGCCGACGTGAGCTTAGAAAAGTACAGTAATCTCTCAACTAAACAAAGAATATTAAAGAAAAGCCTCCTAAAACTACACTGCGTCGGGTGAAATAAGAAAAAACAGCGATCGTAAGCACATCAAAGTTAAAAGGTAATCTTTGACGGGAGTAACAAACCCGAGAGTTATTTTAGTTTATTTCCAGACATGCGGTGCACCTGATAGGGTTTGATCGATGTCTTTTAAAATGAACGCCAGATTGAATAATTTATTGAGACTTGATTTATTTTTTTATTGAGAATCGTTTAATCTGATGCTGATTGGCGCTTATCTAAGCGTTTAAATATTCATTAGGAGATAATAACAATTTGTTGTAGTACATAAATAATAGAGAACTACTCCGTTGTTTGGACTTCGTTGATTTTGAACGGTTTATTTTTATTGTGCAGTAGTTCCTTTGCCTTTAGGCACTCACGTGGGTCGCTGTACAGGTAACATTATGAAGCGGGCCTTGACATTTCATTTAGACAATGAGATGGTAATACAGTTTTATGCAATTCATTTATGCAAAATCTTAGGTGTGTAGTAGGTACATGGTTTATTATTAAGTGGCAAAAACTATTAAATATAATTGTATCTGAACACTATGTAAAAACAAATTTATACGAATTATACAGACGGATGTAAAATATTTTTCCCAGCAACACGAACAAATTCGCAGGTTAGACTTAGTTCACGGATGGTTTTTCTGCTTAAGGATGAGCGTATCCGCTGTGAATCCACATTTCTTTATATATACGAGTATTTACTAGAATGCTGCCTTATAAAATGAAAACCGTGTCTGCAATAAAAATGGGTCCAAGTGAATCTTGTGCGTTGATAGAATAATAAATTATATACCTACAAGTCTCCGTGTATATTACAAGTGTGGCATCACAATAGGTGGTTTTAAGTGGGCTGAAGTACAACAAACAAGGGCATAATAAGTGCATTATTTACTAAAAGCCAATTTTATTTATCTTACTAGATGTTAGTCGTAACAATAAGAAGGAGTCTTATCATGTCGGTAGGTACCTACATGACGCAGTGAATATTTTGATTTATCAATCATTAGATGCGAAATTATGTTTATAATTTCGCAATATAATATAATATAGCATACAGGTATTTATTAGATGCAAAGTTTGTCCCTTTTAGAGACAAGACAATAGACTTAGAAAAACTGAATCTTAAGCCATACATACTCGTAAGTACCTACCTAATATCCTAATATTAATATCGCATAATACCCTTGTAATATCGACGTTAGAAAGGTTAGATATTACATATTTGATATACTCCTTCACTAGCCAAATAATACACCGCATTAATAATTAATTCACATAGTAAATGTTCGCCATTCAGCAATGTTGTTGACACTTCAGTTCGACACTATTCATACAGTTTCTAAACAGTTGTCGTTCAACATTTTCGGCTACTGGCAATAAAGCTTGATGCTGTGAGCTGTGATCCATTGTTTGGCTTATTAAAAATGACGCCTCAACAGGATACAGGCTCAACATATGTACCTCCGGCGGAAACGTCCACATACTGACGCACACACACAGGGCTTATCGAAGGCTAATCGATAACCAGCGGTTGCGCATCTCGGGCCGCATTCAAATTTCGAACGCGGACTGTCATGGCGGCCAGTCCGCCGAAAAAGCATAGCGACATAGTGACGAGCTTACAATACTGACATTGATTTGTTGGGGCTCCCGTATTTACTTGTGTTTTGTGAAACTACCCGAATACATAAGACCCCTGCGATGTTTACGCAATTTAATAAGTGTTTCTCCGACTTACACCCAAGATGTGTGGTAAATTAATTTTAATGTGTTCAGTAAAACTGGTAACCTTTAAATAAAATAGGACTTAGGTGTGTAAGATGTTTTCATTATAACAATTACTAGCACTTTAAGGATATAGACTAGACTAAAAGACTAATAAGGTAATAACTAAGAGTTAATGTAGTAGCTAAGCTTCATCATTTTCATAAATTTATCTAGCATAACATTTAAAGAGGTGTAAGTAGGTAGGTACTTTAGCTATACTTTACCTATACTATACTATACTTTACTATACGCTCAATTATCTATACTTAAGCACGTATGAATACAATTTAAGTATAATTTTCGATAAATATTTATAACCGCCTACGTCGACTACGTCGTACCCCAAAGGTTGAC
>DWLO01003625.1:0-10768 GCA_018245335.1 Dalla quadristriga | reverse complement strand
CATAGATTGGCTAACCAACTACTGAAAGAAATTATTCTACAAATAGAATAGAATATAATTTCTAATTTGACTAATAGAATTTTAAGTCTGGCACCCTCATTCATGAAACGGCACGTTAAGCCGTCGGTCTCGACTGTTATCGTTAGATAATAGTCGTTAAGCTTTGTCGGGGGTCTACGGACGGCCTGAAATCTTCCGACACTGGGCTTGGCTACTAACACCTCAACCAAACCGCAATGTAGCGGCGTGGTGGAGTATGCTCCAGGCTTCCTCAGTTGTGCCGAGAGACTTGTGCCCTGCAATGGGCGACTATGGGTTGCAACCAGTTTAGTTCTATTCAAAGTCGATTACAAATGCGCTGCTACTCCAACTATGAACTTAGGTATGTTTACGTTGCCTATGCTTCATACTTACTTACTCTTACTTCGTACTACGTTTAAGGTTCAGCTACGCGTTCTTTATGTCTTCTCAGGTGTCGTTTCCTGCAGTTGGCGTATAATCGCTCTTCTTTGCTGAGCTGGGTACTTGCTTTATGTTGAAAACTTTTGCTTTTAAAGTCTCAAGAAGTATTTGTATAATGTGTGAGTTTGGCCCAAATTGCACATACTTAAGTACTTATAAGTCTGATGTATCATGTAGGTAAGTATGTAACTTATAAAAACCATTAATAACCTTAACCGTTATAAACCTTAGTAACTATTTAACTAACAAATGTTTTGGACGTAAAGTAATCCCTAACTTTTCTTCACTCTAACTTATGATGACCAACTTATTTAACCAATGAAAAAAAATTATACTGTCGCAACACCTAATGAAAGACCAAATGAATTAGTGGAAGACATCTTCCACTTCATACCCAAATACGTCAAGTGTCAACGTCAACACCCACTGAAACGGTTTTCTTAATACATTTTTTGACAGGGACAAACATTTTACTGTTTACAGACAGCTGTGTAATCGCCGCCATTTTGTTAGTTAGAATGCGCTCAATAACCTCTTTGTGACTTTTAATATGACAGTCATTTACGCGACGTTTTAAGCAGTGCTTAAAATTAAATAGAGTTTAATATGAGTAAAAACATTTCTTAAGTAACTGCAATTCATCACTTACATTTAATTAACGGTAATAAGTAACACCGTAAATAACCTAAGCTTATAGATACGTAGTCTATAATATTCTTTTTGTGCCCAGGCTACCAAGCCATCAAATGGCCGATTAATTTATTCATCAGTCCTTAAGGAAAAGACGTAAATAGAAATATGAAAGTGACAGCATTAAAAGTATAACGAACCCAACTTAATGAAATATTTCTTTGAAAGCAGAGCGGATAACTCGGCGTGAAATAAACTTGTCGCGACTTAATAACACCGAGGGTAACTTTGCCGCATGAAACTATTCTCCTGCTGTAGTTGTTTGAGCTACGTCTTTCTGACTTTTGTCTTTTGTGTGTTGTTGTCGCTCTTTGAGTTTAAATAGCATACAGCTGTCATACTACATACTGCTACATTGAACGACGTATGATATCCTTTTCGTTACTAATATTATAAATGCGGAAGTATGTTTGTTGGTTTGTTCTTCTTTTACGCTGCAATAAAGTGGCAGATCGGCGTGATTTTTTGTATAGAGATTGTTAATAGACCGTAGAGTAATAAAGGGTAACTTTTATCCCGCAAAAATGCACAGTACCTGGGGGATCGATAAGGGAATTTCACGCGAATAATTTCACGTACAAATAAAGAAAAAAATAATTGAAAGTGGTTTTGAAGAGGTAAATAAACAAACGGATTTGCCTACTGCCACTTGAAGCAAATATTGTATAGGTAGGTAGTTAAAATAAAACGCGGGGTGGTTAATGTAATATAGTCCAATTATATCATTATTTTTGAATTTATTTATTGTTTTGCTAAATTATATAACACTAATTGTTGCTAAAAGTTACGTAAAATCTGACAGAACTTTGTGTGTTTGTGCAAGTAGAGCCATTAAACTCTGCGCGCAATGAACTAGTCGCCACATTATAACACTAGTGTTAACTTTGCCGCATGGAATGTAGTTTCTATAGTTTGGGCTAAGTTTTGCTGTGTTTTGTATCCTTAACAGGTTTAAAGTAAGGAGGTTCTTAGTTCGACCTGTCTGTATACGTGAATGTTAATGGTCAGTACCTATTAGTTAGTAATAGGCTTCTTCCATTTTCTTAAGATAATGTTTCAATAATCATGATTAGAACTTCATGTACAGGGTAAGTTCGTTAAATCAATAACTATTGGTTATTTCTCAATAGTGCTTAATCATCATCAAAATTCGTTTAGTAGTTTTTGCGTGAAAGAGTAATAAGCCAAACAAACCAACTTCTAGTAGGGGTATTATATAAAGTATTCCCTTTTTGTTGTACAAAACATGACGATCAAGTAAACTATTGATTAAAATAAAACTAATCGGTTGGTTATTGTAAAAATTGTGATATATTCTTTCTTAAACTATGAATATTTAACTGTACAAAATACACGATGATTTCTAATTTACATATCAATATAATATATACCTATATATATATATATATATATATATATTTAACAAAATAACTATATAGAATATTATTCAACAGCTGGCGATGATCGATCATTTGTTAACGCTTTCCTTAGTTTCACTGTTGCGAATTGTTGTGGCCTGTATTAGAAAAATAGATCTTAGTTTACATCGTTAATAAAATCATAAAGCAAAATCATACTTTTGCATTAGTCAGATTTTTTTGGATTATTTGATTAAAGGGTGGAAAGTACTTTAAAAAGAATTATAAATAAACACTTTTAATTCATTTAAAATTATTATTGAAATAAATTCGAATAAAGCTTTAATTTTTAAATTTAACTAATTCCATAATCAAATCAGCGCAAAAGCATGAGATTGACTTTCATTAAACAAGATAGCCTAAGATAGATTTACTTAAAGCGTTCATCTATTCACATTTAACGAGCTCACTCTGTAAAGAACATTTTCACTGTTGAAAAAAGATGTGGAACATGTTACGTCAACGTTTCCCGAGCACGTACTTGACTCTTTTATCACTTTTTAAGCGTTTAAGTCCACTAAAACTCGTTTTTAAAGGACTTAATGTGAAATTTAGGAAGAATTTACTGTTCCACTTTTATTTGGTATGGCAAGTATAAATTGAATAGGTAAACAATTTTAATGACCAGTGACAAACATTGACTTTAATAATAATATCATGTACATTTCTACTTTTATTGATATTTTATTTTTTGCGTCAGTAAATCAATCTTTAGCAATCACTAATTCTGTTTGAATACTACGAGTATATACTACGAGTATGTATCTTTAAATCTCGATTTGTATTTTATGGTTAAATAATAAAACCCTTAGTTAATCCCAAAATTAAAGACATAACTATAACAACAACAAAAAGTAGAAAATATAACATTACACTAAGTTTAACATTAGTATAAAAATGACTACATGTAGCGGTAATGGAATGTTACAGAACTAATATAAAATAAATACTTTGTTAAAAGGTACATACGTAAACTTAATTTACATTTTCACGAGCAGAACTACAATTTCTAACAAACATCTTTGGACAAAAGAATGTTGCAGCCAAAATAAAAATAAAATATGAAGTTAATTTTTTCATCGAACTAAAATAGTTGCCAACAGCTAATTTGAATCGATTCGACAAAAGTATATTTTATGATACAAAAATTAAAAACTTAAAAATTACTACTTGTACATGGCAGTTTCCCGGCCCCATAAATCATACCACGGACCAAATGTATGGCCTTCCTCTCCGAATTCGTTGCCCTCTGAGGGTCGCTTTAGAAGTTTTGTACGGGGAAGAAGTTGTGGTCTTTGCTGCTTTAACGCTTCATTGAACTTCTGATCATCAGATTCGCTGTAAGGACCCTCATTTCTTCGATCCGGAAAGCGTCTGGCCTCAAGTCTCGCTTCTTCTTGACGTATCTTAGATTTTTCGGCTTTCTTTGAGTCTGTCTCATAATCATACCGAGAAGCGCGCCTTTCTTGATCACTGAAATACGATATATTTGACTCATAATATCTCTCCTCCTTACGCCCGTTGTATTCTAACGTACTGTCATCATAACTCCTGTTTATTTTGTTTCTGGGCCTTGTGTCCCTGTTCTTTGAATCTGTAAAGTCTTTTCTTACGTGCCTACGATCTAGCGAGTAATCTATTCTCGGCTCCTTGTTTTCAAAATTCCTGCTTGGTTCTTTTTTCTGATTTCTTATTTCAGCTTTTGGGTATTCTTTATGATTTTTACTGTCAAAGTTATTGTGCTGACGATTTTTTTCTTCGTTACTTGTACGTTTCTTGTACTTTAAGGTTCCTTCGTCATGACCATTGTAGGGATTCTCATTTCGAATGTCATTGTTATTTCGCTCTGTAGTAACTCCATAACGATCAGTATGAATCTCGTTATCTTTGTACTTTAATGTTTCGGAAGACGCTGAAAACGTTTTAATTTCCTTGGAATTATCTTTGAAAGTCTTGAACTCCATTTTAGGTGGAGTACGTTCGTGTGAAGGATTTTTCATTTTTTCGGATGGTATGGTGGCACGCATGTTAGGTTTAATTGGAGTAACTTCAATTTCTTCAAATTCTGGCATATATGCATTTTCCTTGTCATTTTTCACTTCATCGTTTAACAAATGTGCTTGACGACGACGATCAAGTTCTTGTTGTTTCTTTGAAGTCATGTGGTCATCGACTATTATACAGTCATATGGGTCAGTACTTGAAGCAATGGAATTAACATCTGAACTGCTATCATTATCATACTTTTGTAAAATTTCTCTTCGCTTAACAGTTTTCATAACAAAGCCATCACCATTTTCGTCATTATAGAAACTGTTTTCAAAATTTGTTTTTATAGTACTGGTATTAGTTAAATCAGAATGCCTAGATTCATTTCTTGGAACAAAATCATCATGTTTTTCTTCTACGATGGATTTTTCAGACGTACTCTTTTTATTGATTTGGGGTTGATTATAATTATCATTACTTTTCCTTCCCTTCTCTAAATGTTCACCATTTTGAATCGAGCCTAAGCTTCTAGCTTGACGTATTGCACCATTTATCTTCACATCTTTTCTATCAATTGTTTCATGAGTTCGTGCTTGAATATTTTCTGTGGATACTGGTTTTTCAGGACCGTTTGATTTTCTTTGATCGGGGATATCGGGCGCTGGTCTTAACTCTTTTTTCAATTTGACAAATAATTTTTTTTTGTATTCTGGCACGGTATCAACAATATCTCGATGTTGCCAAAGGGACATACCCTCCATTATCTCTTCAGAGGTCGTACGGCCAAATTTCCAAAATGATTTGGTTCTTTTAATTCTTTGAGAGTCTTTATCAGTTTCTAGCATATTGCGTAAAAGTAGCTGTTGATCATCAGTAAGATATCCATTACTTGTGTTATTCTGCTTTGGACCTCGTCTCAAACTCTGAGTTTTGAGCAAGTAGGATTTATGATGGATGTTATGTTGAGATGATTTACTACAAAAATAAGAACAAAAATATAGCAGTAACACAAAATAGTAAATAAGTAAAAGCAAAAAATACTGTCAAGCTAACAACACAATAACAGCACTACATGTAAAAAATAATTTACTAAAGAATAACAATAATAATAATGAACAATAACTTACCTTATAGGTACTCGATGTCGTTGGGCCTCTTCGTCGCTGTAATCAACATCAGGTTGTGGTGGAGGTTCGTTGGAGAAACCCGAGTCATTAGAGCTGTGTAAAGACACATTACCGACTGCACCGACAGCTGATACGACTGTTTTTGCTGGCGCTGCTTTATTCTGAGCCAACTGCAATAGATGTAAGGAAATTTTTGCTTAGGAAGTTGTATCTTACACAAAGTGAAAATTAATGTGAAAACAAGATATAACATTGGTGAGTATATTTTACCTGGGATCGCATTGGTAACGTCTGGGGGCCAAAACTCCTTGTCTCTATTACTGCATGTGTCGTAAAACTCGCTGCTGATGTTGAGTTCTTGATGGCGCTAGTGGCTGTCGGCGGCGCTGACGGGTGGAACGTGGCGCTTGCTGAGGAGCTCAGTGCGCTTGGCGACGGTGCCGGCAGAGTAGGAGGTAAACCCGGCGAACTAGTACCCAAGCGGCCCTAGAATACATACAAAATTGTGTAATTTGTACTAATCCTTCAAAAATTGTAACCAAAATTGGTATCGGAAATAAGAGATTTCGTTGTCTTTGTAATGCTTCGTCTATGTAGTTAAATTTGTACGGTTCTACGTGTTAAATTCATGCAAACCAAAGTAAAACCGTGCAAAGCGAGGACAATATAGACTATCTTCAGCAAGTCAACAATAATTGCATAATCCCCGTTTTTCAGCTCACGCGAGCTACCGTGTTGATATCTCTAAGCACAGGTCGCTTACCTGCGTAATGTGGATTGTGTGAATGTATCATTAAACTTACCTTGGTAATATGATGGGCAGTAACGGTATCGCCAAACATTCGCGCCGGGGGTTGCGAGTGACTGTGTGAAGAGGTGTTACTAGATGAAATCTGCGCATGGGCCACGGGAGCCGGTGGCGGCGTCTCACTCGGCGTTTGCGCCACACTCCAGCGAGCTGGTGAATTTCCGCTAAAATACAAGATATTGTATGAATTATGGTAATCTTTTTTCCCATATATTTGAAGTGTAATAGTTGTATACGATTCGCTGGGGGAAATACCATCAACACACCAATTTCTATCGTGAAGCAATTTGTGCCATACAAAGGCACATATGAGTTGCAGCCATTAAAGTTATCCATTTAGTTTGATTACTCTTTATAACATTTAACAGCCTAGGTGCATGCAGTTATACTGCAAGCTGATTTACTTTCGTACAATGATTAAGAATTAGTTTAGTAAATTAACTTACCCAGTTTCGTCATTAGGGATCGGTTCCGTATATGCCAATGGGAACCATCCAGCGCTGTGTGTCCGTAAGTTTTCGCCGTACTGCCATCCCTTGGTCCTATCTCCCAGTAGCGCGAGCACGTCTCCTTGTTGGAAGCTCAGTTGGTTGTCGCCGGCAGAAGCATACGCGTACAGCGCGCGAGCTAGCGGCGGGTCTCGTGACGTGTAGGTTGGTGGCGCTAAAGATGATGGACGGATCGATGTACGGATGTCAGTATCTGTAAATGAATCATATTTATTTACCCAACCTACTGATTTAAAACGTTGTGGTGATATTAGGACCCTTAGCTACTTCTTCAGTAGTGTAGGCCAAAGCATCGAATTAAATTATGACATCGTACCGTGTATGATTAGGCGTAGAGGATAATAATATCTGTATTATATCGATGTTGCTCTTTTTATTATAACGGCCATAGTGTCGATCGACGTATACGAGTTATGCATATTTGCAACTTTTTGAGGAACATAATGATTATGTATAAACCAGGAAAATCCATCAGATTACAACTCATTCTGAAATTTACATGTGCGCGCAAAACGATCGGTGCCATCGATTGTTAATTTGGTAGAACACGCGTATTCTAGTTATCTAGTTGTTTGACAAATCGTAGCGAGACTGTTCAAATCGTAGCGAACTTTTGTGTTCGAAACAATGGGAGGTTGTTATTTGCTATTTCTGTCACAGATGAATCGCGAAAACCCAGCTACAATATCCAGGATAGGAACATTGTTTTCAAATAGAAAATCAACCATAAAGGACACATAACTCCTATGCTACAGTGTTCAACAATTAAACCAAGTGCTTGTTGACTGGAATTACCAAGAACATTCTAAATTAAAATATTAAAATCATAAATCACCAAGATATTAAATTGTCATCAAGACAATTGTCCTGGTCCTCGGGGAGTCCAATAGTGGGTTGGATGGTTGATACACAGTGGCGAAATTTCATAATCCCTTCCGTGCTTTAAGCCTTCACGGAGTTTCTGGGTGGCCAAAAAAAATAATTTCCCTTCAGCTATTCGTACTGGAACAGCGTGGTAGAGCAGCAGAGGAGACTAGTTCAGTTATGAGGAGACACCCGCGCCCTACAGCGGGCCACTAATGGACAATTTAGACAAATCTTTACCTTGTTCGTCAGAGTGGAGCGTTTGCAGATTAAAATCGGATTTTGCCCTCGATAATCCTTGAGCAGGTGAACCAAGTTCTGCCATAGATCTAACGTCTAAGCAGGATGCGTCGACTGATCGTGTTTTACGTAAAGCAGAACCCACAGATGCTCTGTCATCGTCGTCCCCGTTGCGCGGACTAGCGTATACGTCTTCGTCTGCCCAAAATGAAACTTGCTGTTCGAAAGGAAAACATTAAAACTTGCATTATATTTTTCACTAAGTACGACATTTAATTTGAGTCTTGTTATCGAGCACTGGCATTACGAGAGAAAGGAAAAACTATATAGGCTCTTGGCAATAGCACCGTCAAATCCTGACCTGCAGTATTGTTTAATATTGCTGTTAGATTATGATGGGCATAGCTTCTTATATAGAATTCTAGTATAGTGAGCATATTATATGTTATCAACATTTTAAGTGGATTACTGTATAACAGTTAAAATTCTTTATGCACTTCTGCCAACTTTCAAGTTGGGCTGAAATTCTTGACTTTTTGTACATTGCAATATTTTTAGTTTAATTCAAATTGCAACTATACATGAATATTTATAATGCAAATTCATTTCTTTCAGGTGACCGCCAACCGTAAATCTTATAATAGAACTTTCCCTGACCCAGTCGTTTAAGCTTACCCTCATTCTGCTCACGAACATGGCTTCGACATTAGGCGGGAGGAATTCTCTAGTGCGGGACACTTCTAGCCACTCGTCAAGGCCTGCGTTGTAAGCGGCCGCGCCGGCTGTGTGGTACGCGAGCCAGTGTTTCGCAAGGGAGCACTGTCGCTCCAGTACAAAACCGTAACGACGCCGCTCTTGGGTCATCGCCTGTAAGTGGATACAGATGTAAGTATACGAGTGCATTTCGATGTTTATGGCGGCAACTTAAATACTAATTGACGTGTACAGGTAATGTAGGTGTCTCTGCGAAGTGGAACGTGGATGTTGTAAGCCAGCCATAGGAACATTGAACTGTTTTTGTTAAAAGCCAGCCATGTTTTTCGCAAACATTATTGATTTAGAGGTGGTTGGTTTTTATACTTACATTTTTCAAGCTTTGCTCGCAAAATGCGTCTAGTTTTGTTTTTTCTTCTTCCAATATTTGCATGCTCTGAAAATAAGTAAACAAAATAACGGAAATAAATAAAAGTAGGAAGATAACAATATCAATCTTATTACCGAGTTAATAAATCTCCGCCATGACGCTCTTTAGTCGTTAGTATTCTTGATGAGGCACGCCCTCCGAGATTATTGATATTGATACAACGCTAATAAATACTTTGTTATATTGTGAACCTTACAAGGAAACTATTACTCGATGAACACCATCATTATTACTGTAACATGTATCAAACAGCTGTGTGTGTCTTTTTATAAATTGGTGTGCTACGTTTAGTTTTGGATTACAAAAGAGGATAAATATGTGTGGTATATATATGTTGTTATATTATGAAGTTTTCTCAGCCCCGCGATCGTTGGCAATCATGGCCGATCAGCAAAGTTAAGCAGACTCGAGCGCGGTCGGAACTTCAAAGGGTGGGTTCCAGGCTTTTACGACATTCGGATGGACCAACCCTCCACCAATGCGCACTGGAGCAGCGCGGTTGAGTAAGCTAGAGAGAAAGCTAGCCCGGGTTGGAGTTTTGTGGAGGAAAATTTTCCACTCGTACTTCACGGGGACACTTAGAATAAGTCAAAAAAGGGGTCACCACCGTCACATCACCAGCGTCCCAGGTTTCGTTTAGTCGTTCACGAAGCCTGGACTTTTTTGCACTGGATACGACAATATAGCGGAATTTATATTGAGAGTACGTCTGTGTCCCTGCTGTTGATTATAAACTGGGCACGATTAAAGAATTGTAATCGTGTGGGTGCGTGTTTACGTGTATTTTCATCTAGCTCATTTACCGTAATGCACAGCGCATACCGAACGCGTACTGACAGTTGTAAATCGTGAGCAAAATTTCTGTTCAGCACTTTTAATTTCAGTTAACTATCAAAATTAAAAAAATATTTCATTTAATTCATATCCGATTTTTGGGAACACGAACATTAAAACTGAGAGATCCTACAAACAAAATTATTTTTTTATTTTATTTCACTCTGCGTATACATTGTTCACCATAATCAAACGAACTTACCTGTAAGTAACGTTCAATGATTATTAAACGAAGTGATTCGTCCGAGAGATTACACAAAAACTTTAATTACTGAATACTTGTTACCTTCATCTCCTTATCCATGGCCGAGCCGACTTTGGTGGCATTTGTTTTCTTCTTTCGTTGCTTTTTAATCGTGGCAGCCGCCTTGCTGTAACTCTCCGAACGCAGTTTGTGTTGCTGTAGAAATCTTTTTTGCTCCGACTAAAAATAATACGATTAAGTACAGAAAAAATCTTTTTGAAGTTCCATTTTCAGATTCATCTATAATTGAGGCTTTGCCCGCGTAAATTTCCTTTATCTGTCCCACAGGAACTTTGGATATTTCGGGATAACAAATGTCACTCTCCGGCCCATAAACTATTTCTATGGCAAAAATTACGACGCTCCGTCGCTCTGTTGCTGTGTGAAAGAAGGACAAACCAACAAACACATTTTCACATTTTAGCAAGGACAAATTGCA
>DWLO01003624.1:0-10772 GCA_018245335.1 Dalla quadristriga | reverse complement strand
TACAAAAAAAATCTGTCTGTAAAATGCATCAGCAACTGGCTCTTGGACTAGAACCAAAATACTGTAGATGGTAGAACGCGTATGCAGCTCTCTCCGGATCCATTAACAAATTTTAATATGAATAGCAAAATTGACTTGCGTGTGTACGTTCGTTTCGATTTTCATAGTAGGGCCCCAGGCTTCGTGGAATTCTAGTTATTACTCTACTTTTTGCGCTGCGCCAGTCACCGTCATATACTACATGCCTTTGCTCAAGTTTTTTTGTTTTGTTTCAAGTTCTGTTTAAAGATATCAAATATCTCTTTAAACACATCCTGTTAAATTAGTACCTAACATTTTTATTCGCAATCTTTCAGCCTTTGGAAAATCTCCGTCTCATCATGGCTTGGTTTATCTCGACAACTTTTTGGGTCTACAACTCCCTCACGCTCGGCTTAGCTCGTGCTTCGAGCGACACTTACGATGAAGGTAACGCTGTCTAATCAAATATCAATGTACTAGAATTGGGTGTCGCATATTTAATATTGACATTTTTATATGTAATTTAAACTGAATGTTACTTATGTGTTAGGGACATGCGGAATTGATGTTGCTCTTGTTGTCAGCATGGTCCGTACAAGTTTGCATGACAACGAGCAGATACTGTATAACATGCTACAGTTAAATGTGTTAAAAAAGCGTAACGCTAATCTTTCTGTGCATGGGATATTATATAAAAACAAGCATTATTCAGGCGCACTGCCAGATACGTAACTTACCAAAAAATATCATAAACGACATATTTTGTGATTTGCGTTGCGTGGCAGTCTGGCTGTCTACTTTCTAACTTCTTCCATTTCCTGTTCTATTCTTAGCTTCAAATGGTCATCATACATGGAATTAGGTACCTATATGTTGCTTGAATGTAATATATAAATTCTGTTAGTTAACTGCCTGCAGTTGTAATTAATGTTCTCCATTTATTCTGGTCATGGTACGCGTTTAGACTATAATACCTACTAGAACCACCTACGGTAGATGCTCATTTAATATGGCCAGGCAAAACTTCATGTATGACGGCCGATATTCTGTTCTTTACGGCGCTTAAAAAGCAGAGTACGACCCAAAGTATTCGATTCTGGTTGCGTCTACAGCCGCCTGCCCGCCTGATTAAATTATTTTAAGTTTAACGTACTTAAATTAATACCTTATTATATATTTAATATCAAATATACACTACAGGGAACTTAAGATAATGGAAGATTGTCAGATGTGTTCATTTACTTCTTGTCGGTCTTGTAAGTCAGTATCTACTTTTTATACATGTGTGCTCTATAAATAAGGAATACAAAGGACATGGAAATATCAAAATTCTCTCATGGAGTCGTCGATTGGACGTAGATGATGTTCTATGATAGTAGTAACGACTCCATCTTGTTTTCAGAGTATGTTACACCCACCGGTGAGTTGATAGACTGAGCACTAGCGCGTGTGGTCTCTTGGCACTAATGGAACTTTCCACACTGTGCCTCTCTTTTAAATACCTTAATTTTGTAGTTTTTTTGAGAATGAGCATGGCATCGTCCTTCGATTCATAAAAGGGCCATTTCTGATTTAATTAATACCTACTTTGTATTTGATGGTACTCCAATGTTTTGATGACAGTTATTCATTTTTGGGAGTGGTTGTTTACAGGAGTGATTGAAAAATATTTATAATTGCATGATAACTTGTTTTCGCATTGCCTATGCGCTATTGGTGGTGCTTTTGCAGGTCTATATATAATAATAGTTTATGTATAAATTAAGCGTTTTTTTAAAAATTTATTTGACATGTATATACCTATATCATATATCATAGAAGAAAGTTGCGATTACTGGACCGGCGCGGTGCGGCGCTCCATTAGAATACGTAAATGTTCCAGAAACTGTTTAACTAATTGTTAGCAACACGTATGTACTAAAAGTAGGTACCTAGGTTTCCTATATTTCCTTTTAACTGTTCTGTGGTCCAATCATTGCAACATTCCTCTAAGTACTAATGAAGCGGTTGGTATTGAATATAAGACCATTTTTGATGTCTATTATACGAGAGGGCCTCTGTTGTACATAATACCTTTATTTGTTTGAAAGCATAGCATGGTTGTCGTTGTGCTTTGAGTTAAGGGACCGCAATTTGCGTTGCAATTGTTTTTACTGAAAAAAATCCTGTAAATCCGTACCTACAGGAGACGTTTCAGATGTAAATTGACTCTGGGTTTACACTTGAGATATCTGTGGTTTACATCGTATACACCATTAAAAAGAATAACTTTTAAATGATCAGATTCCATAGTTTTAAAGAATTTATGGAAGACAAAATCTACACTACACAGATATAATAAAGTAACTAGGTAGTTACTGGAACGATTACAGTACGCTTTCAACATACGAATCAAAGAATATTGATTCGACTGGTGAACACGGCTGTACAAAAATATTGAGAATATTTAAAATCTTATGAAAAAAAAAAATTTGATTACACACAGCAACACATATTACGATACGAAAACATTCAATCAAATCAGTAAATAATACTGCTGTAACAATACTATATTATATTTCATTATCCAAGCCCACAATGAAACGTCTCCTTTTGCAAGCTCGTATTGATTTTTCTATTTTTGCCTTATCATACTCATATCATCTGTAGATGATTCGAGTCGAACCCGCAGTCATTGCATCTAAACTCCGAAATTATTCCAGTAAAATTCATCACGCACACCGACAACATATTCATTTGCATGAAACGATTGTTCATTTACGTGTATCTAATGTAAATATCTGTTGATCGGTAGCCTACCAGACCTATGAGAACGACGAGGAGACAGACGAGCCCGGAATATCGAAGCCACACACCACACGAATTCTCGAAAGAGATTTCGAAAAACTCGTTCTCATAAACCGAACGCGGCCAACGCCTTGCGACAGAGAGATGTATCTCTACCAGATAGACTACAAAAACTTGGATGAGAAACTCAATAGACCGTTAAAGGCTTGCGACAGACCATTCTACGTCCAACTGGTGAACTACACGAATATGCTGCTAGTGGTGGTGAATGGACTGTGTCGCGCTCCCGACGTGCCAATTATACCCGTAGAGGCGACCGAGGTTCAGTATAACGAAACTTTGCCCTGCTTGAAACACATGCATCCACTGTATCGAAAGCAGCCGACCTCCTGCATTCGAAATCACACCGAGGTGAGATGTAAATTTTTTTCGTTTTTTGGAAATCACTTGCAGTCTGCCTGATGGCCACTGGAGCTCATCAACAGCTACCGACCGGAATACAAAACAAAGTTGGCAAGAAAAACAAGATATCTTAAAGGTTCATTCGTTCATTTCTATATTTTGCATCAACGAAACGCAAGACGGTTTCTGTTTGATACATAAGGGAATTTTACGCGGGCTATGCTACTGTAGGGCAGGTAACTGATATTTGTTGTAACTTTCCAGGAGAGCAACATCGACATGTGTGGGCGAGGCAGTCTCCCGCCAACTAACCTGTGGATCGCCGTAGGTTTCCTGTCTGTACTTCGTTACGTTGCACTTTAAATAGATTTAATCTGAAAATATCGTAGAAGAATCTATATTGTGGTAGAATACTAAAATTTATTTATTACGATTCAAAATAATTAGATTTAATGCCAATAGAGATTACAATATTGAATATTGTTTAACGATTACATTTTAAAACAATTAATAGGTACTTGCATGTCAGTTCCACATATCACTGTAGCCTCTTGTTTTAAAAACATTTCTAATGAAACAAAATGAATATGGCCACATGCTTGTTCTTGAATCATATCAGTCCACTATTTGTAGTTTGAATGTTGTATTTAAAATACCTATAATAAATGTTATGACTAGTTACTAAATATTTACAAAAAAATTATTTATTGTATTACTTTTGGTTTAAGTTTTTTTACTATCATAAAACACAATGACAATATTTGTTTACCCTATTCTTAGAATAATGTCTTCCTAATTTTCATTTTTTAAACTTGAGTGGACTATAAAATAAACATAGGTGTGTGTTCAACTATAAATCCATAGGTTTGTATAGCACAGACATATCCCAAAACTTAGTGCGTAGTTGGATCTTGGCCTGACCTGGTGGTTTATTAATCACTTTACTTCCGAAGAAAATCCGAAATTACTTAATCTTAGAAGTAATATTTATAGGTCTTTGTATTTGGATCCTTAGTCTTGGATCTCTCTTATTTAAGTGATTATTTTAAAATCTAATCTTCCCTTTTTAATGTGATGAGTAAATTGGTAAAATAAAGTATTTATTGTAATCAAGTGTTTTTATTTACTAATTAATCATAAATAAATGTTTTTTTGTAATCATATATATTTTTATCACATGCAATTGACTAATTTAATTCTACATCTGCCTTACTTCTATTGACAAAGTCATTGATTTCAGCAAGAAGTATCTGATACCGCTGATGCCTTAGTAGGGATTCCTGTACCTTTTCTAGTGGTTCTCCTCCTTCCATGAAGACTTTAAGACTGTTTACAGTGCAGCCCCCCTCACGATGTTCGGTCACTCTGTCTTGGGGGTAATTGTATGTTCTAATTTTCTCATTCCGGTTACTTGAGCCGATCTGAAAAATAATATGTATTGACATAGTAAGTAATCAGATGAAAAGATAACATGTTCTTAAATAACATGGTTTACTCCTGATAAACAAGTAATAAATAAATGCTTTCAAACTTACACCTCCGCACCAGGCTTCCATATGTTACAAGAAGATGAAGAAGCACATAGCATACACACATACTACAGCACGTAACATACATAAGTTTACTTACTGCATAACTGCATAAATTAAATCTTCCGTGAAAGACCTCAGGATTATTATGTAACACAGAATAAGTGGTAAAATCATGAATAGACAAACCTGTGCTTTTCTTTCACTGTTGATTTTAGATGATTGCTCTTCTTGTTGCTTCTGCAGCAGCAGAGTCCTCAGTTTTTGCAATGCTATCTGCCGATTCTTGATTTGTGATCTTCCTTCCTGGCATTCTACTACAGTACTGGTGGGTAGATGGGTTATTCGGACGGCGCTGTCTGTAGTATTAACATGTTGGCCTCCAGCGCCGCTCGCTCTCTTAGTCTCCATACTGAGGTCACGCTCAGGGATATCTAACTCAATTTCAGTTGGCTGAGGAAGGACTGCTACTGATACGGTACTGGTGTGGATGCGTCCACCTTTCTCAGTTGTAGGAATTCTCTGCACACGGTGCACGCCAGCCTCCATCCTCATCAGCTCAGGGACACCAAGGCCTTGAACTAACATGGATGCTTTCCTAACACCGCCAATGTCACTTGCTTCAACCGAAGCTATATCCACTTCCCAGTTCTTATATTTAGCATAAGATTCGTAAAGTTGGAAGAGCTCGCGACAAAATAACATTGCCTCTTGACCTCCTGCACCCGCTACTACTTCCACCATTACACCCCCTTGGGTTAAATATGGTTCCAATAAGATTGATAGCAAGTCGCTATCAATCTCCTTAATGTGCTTCAAGTATATCTCGGCTTCTTCTTTAATCATTTTTTGCATTTCCTTGTCTTCACCTTCCTTTTTATTAAGCTCTTTTAGGGATTCGATGCTGTCGTAAAGTGTAATCCTTTGCTCCAATACGTTAACGATTGGCCTTATTTCATGAAGACGTCTCATTTCATCGAGTGTCTTGCGTGGTTTATCGTTAAGTTTATCATGTTCGAGCATAAGATACTTAAGATACGTCTGTACAATGGGGTCTGACAAATTTACACTTTTCTGGGAGTAACATCTATGGAGGACATAATTATCCACCCTGAACATAGACCTTAGCAAAGATATACGTGAGAGCGACATCGCTGAAGTTACAAGAGCACCTTAAAATGACGACAGGAATTTATTAAAATTTTTAATTCAAATGTTTTTGTTAGAATATAACTAATTTGGAAAAAACGCAACTGTCAATGTCTATTTGACTTGACTTTGACTTGACTGACATTTCAAATCTCGTTTATAAATTGATGAAAACATTAATGCTGGATGTACAAATTGTACTAAAACATTTAAAAATAAATTAAGATACTTAAATATAACAAAATTATATACCCGGTATATATAAACATAATTTTGAAATTAATGTTTATTTATTGCTAACAGCGCTATCAAGTGACGAGTAGATAGAACTTTATAATAAAGATGATATTCTATTGAGCTAGATGGCAGTACTAGCACTAGTTTCTTTTTGTGTATAATTTATTAAGAATCATACAAATTTCCATTAACTGTTATGTGTGTATGATCAGTATTAGACTTCTTTAGTTTATCACCTTCCCACTGATAGGCGCGAATTTTCGTAGGTAGTTTAAGTAGGTTCAGGTCATAACCTACACTAACTTTTATTAGGCAGACTTCCCACCCTTTCATTTCATGTGTACCTACTAGCAGTTCCCTGCAGCTTTGCCTGCCTAGAGATTGTTTTTTCAATACCGACACACTTAGACACCCTGTTCATCCCCTTGTGGATAGGTTTTTCAAAAATCCATTCTTATCCACTCCTATCCCACCTGCGCCGCGGTGCCTCCATTCGTGTCGTTGGCGTTGTCGTGTCGTGGCGTTGTTCTCAATTAGTGTACTTACTTGCCAGATTGGCTGACGTTTATGGTTACTGCTCTGCTCCTAAGGGTTGTAGCGTGATATTATAACAGCCTATGCCATTACTCAATAAACAGGCTATTTATCGCAAAAATGTTTCTTCAAATCGGACTGGTACTCAGAGGCGAATTTATAAATGTGCCGCCTATGGACTGAGAGTTATCGCTTACATTATGCTTTTTCTATCCTAAGCTATTTAGTAGAAAACATTTTTTACACATAATTAATTACATAGTTTGAGTAGGTACTATATTATTATGGAGCATTATAGAGCCTCCCGAAAAAAAAAATATGTTAGATTTAATATTTTTTTTTTTGTGGTAAAATTTTTTTACACAATATTTAGCTTTATGCAAAGAAACTGCGAAATCTATAATTTCAAGTTCTCTTACTTTGATTAGGTGCTAGATGCCTTTGATAAACAGATGGCTGAGATGGCCAGAGGTTGGTCACTTCTTTTGTTTAGGTGCCAGATGTCTCTGACATAGGACAGAAAAAAAATTCACCCTTCCAAAATTTTACGCCATGGCTCTAGCCTAAGTAATTAGTGGCCCACTGCAGAGCACAGATAACATCATAAGTTGCCAGGTGGTAGAACCAGTATACCTTGCCCAGGGCGGTTCCACCGCCACACCAATTTGTCGGTTTCCCTTATATCTACAAGAGACGACCACCTAAGTCCTCAGGTCTGCAATTCATCTGTTAGGATAAATACGATTATTGAATGGGACGATTACTAATAAGTTTTTACTAACATGAGATACTTACACTAACAGTCCTAAAACCCACACACATTACTGATTACAGACCCGCATGTCCAATGACTAACGAATAGGTACCTACTAAACAACTAATAATCTTAAAACTAAATAATTAACAGTCCGTCGTACAATCCTTTTTGATTCGTTTGTCACAGATGTCCATGGGTGGGACTGCATGCCCGTTTCCTATCCTTATCAATAAAAAAAAACTCCATACAAGTTATAGCCATTGAAAGATTTGTCAAACTATTTCGTCTACTTACTTATTTTTGGACGTGTGTACTAAAATAAAAGTTTGAAGCCAAATCTAAGGGCTCACTTAATTCATGTGCGAACAACATAGGAAAGCAGATACATCGGTATTTACCAATATAACTGATGGTCTTCCTGTGTAAATTGTTACGTGTTAGCAAAATGACGGTAGATACCTGTACAAAATTTAAATGTCTATTCTTTAGACGCGCCATTACCACATCAACCGCAACGGTTCCCCTATTGATAGAATTATTATCACACCACAAAGAGTTTCCTTCTGCAAACCACAAGGACGTCATTTTGGCATGAGTCTCGTTGCGCCATTATGGAGTTATTAGTGCTAATGACAAACTGACAGAGGTGGTGGCTGTTGTAGCCGCCGCCCGACCGCATCCCTTCTTTTCATACAATTTCTTACGCCTGGGTCAAGTTAGAAGCTTTTTAGTAACACATGCGAAAAAGGCTTACGATGCTAGCTAGTGCTTTTGCCCGGAAAACATAACAAGCTTGAACATTGTAGATAACACATACGAAAGTAAGGTGAATATCTGATGGTATATTGGCAGGGATCGGACGCCGAAATGCAGCCTTTGCCGCGAAAACCACGTCATTTCAGTGTTTTGAATTGTTCGAAAGTGTTGTATGAAACGAGAATAGTCGCAGAAGAAGAAGAAGAGAAACAAGAAAGTTGCCCATCTGGATGGTGCCATAATGGATCTTTAAATATTAATTGAAGACTCCGTGGCGCGTTGGTTAGTGACCCTGGCTGACGAACCGTGGGTCCCAGGTTAGATCCCCGGCCGGGGCAGACATTCATTTGGCAAATAAATGTTTGTTACGGGTCTTGGGCGTTAAATTGTGTTGTGTTTTCTGTGTATGTCCGCCAACAGCAACACAGGGAATCCTAGTGCAGGGGTGTGTGTGTGTGAGCGTTTATTTATTTATTAATATTAGTGAATAGTGAAAATTAAAAAGTACCTACATTTTGTAACGGGTTGGATTGGCCAGTGGGCAGTTTGTACTGATTGCGAATTCGATTAGTATTGAAAAAACGCTACCGCTCTCAATCTGACACTCTTTTAGTGGCGTTGACCACTGAACATTAATTTGTGCTATTTCACTTTGTATAGACATTAATTTCCGCTAACATTTTACTAATGTCTTTGAATATTCATGTTATTATGCATTGTATTAAACTGAGTAAAATCAGTTATTAGGTATTTGTTACCACCGGGCAATTTCTTTCTGGTTTCATCTCTACAGGGATCGACTCCGAGTTGGATACAATACTAAAAATAAAGTTACTGGTTACACGTTTCTTCATGATCATTTTCTTCCCCGTTTAAACAAGTGAGTTTGCTCAAAACAAAGTTATAGCAAGTTACATTTTTTGTTTAAAACGCACATATCTTCGAATAGTCCGAGGTGGGATTCAACCTCGGACCTGCCCCTAAAGTACTAGGCTAACACCGCTTTTAGTTCGGGAAAGTACCAGCACCATTTTGTTTTTGAGTAAGGTAAGACAGTTTTAATGTCCCATTTGGGTGATTTTTATAAAAATATGATTGCACTAGGCGTCGTCGTAGCGTAGCGTAGCGCGTCGTAGCACTTAACCTGTGACTTATTTCAAATAAGACAACAATCCTGTTTGAGGTTTATAAAACACTGGTCCTGTTTCAGGTTTGTTCTACCATCGGACCACTCGCTATAGCGCTTAGTAGCATTTTCAGCGTACACATAATACTTAAATTGAAGAATGGTGTAAGTTTATGTAAGTATTACGTTATGTAATAATGTTACTATGTAATATATCTGTTGATAAATTGTACTGTATTTTTATATTACATATATTTGTTTGCTTTTTATAACCTTACTAGCTGGTCCGGCAGACATCGTCCTGCCCTTTCCTCGGTAGGTAATTTGTTTTTATCAACTCAGAAATGCTTGTCGGTTTACGCATAACAACTCACCACAGCTTCATCGAAATCGGATCATTAGTTTAGGGACAAGTAACAACCCAACAAGCCAAACGTCGTCAATTCGTTTAATTTTTTTTTTTCTTAATTTTTCAAATGTTTTAATAGTTATTCTGCCATTAACTAAGTACGCCCTTTGTTTCTCTTAGTTTTAAGTGTTATAAGAATATTAAATAAGTAAATGAACTTCCATCTGAGTCTTTACCTGTGACTCTACAGGGTTCTTAAAAGACACAAAAGGAGTTCTCTCCGACACATTGGTACATATATTCATCTAGTGTTGGCATCCATAGGCGATGGTGACCACGTGCCACCAGCTTCTCCAATAGGGTTTTTTAACAAGGTTAGTTAAGTGTGTGTGGGCAGCAGTGGTCAGTTAACAGTAGGTTAACAGTAGGTTCGCAGTAGGTGCACATTACATGTATGCAAGCAAGAGCTTGAAGCAGCTTGCTAATTTAAATACTACAGCAGGTGAACATACTCGTTTACTGACGGTGACGCAGACTGTCCTGAGGCACTACACAAAGTAAATCTATTTCTATTTGTCGTCGCTGGGCTATTCCATAAGAAAATCGAAGACTAAGCGCTAACGAACACCTAGAGTGACGCATTTCTGAAGGAAGTCATCGAAAGCTGTTTTTATTTACATACCAATTTTGCATTAGTTGGCGATAGATGACGTTCCTAAAAAAAATTAAAACAAAACCGTGAATTTTATAAGGCATGCTTATCAATCGAACCTACGCAACTAATTTTTTAAGCAATTGATTCTTGTTAGTTCTTATTTATCTATATATAAATAGGCCAAGACAGCACAGTTCTTCAGTTACCCTCTTCTCCACTGCTTGTCAACCGATTTCCTATCTTTCTTGTAGCTATTGACGAGCTTTATTATAAACTAGCTGTCCCGGCAGACGTCGTCCTGCCCTTTCCTTGGTAGTTTTTTTTTATTATGTATTAACTTCCCATTTTTAGCTTTCCCATACAAAATATTGAAAAACTGAGAAATATATATTATATTAATTGCGCTTATCAAAGACTGTTGTAAATTTGAATGAAATCGGTTGAGAATTCAATATTTTTCCATACAAACT
>DWLO01003623.1:0-10772 GCA_018245335.1 Dalla quadristriga | reverse complement strand
CGAAAAATCACATTAAAGCGAGACCGATAGTATAGTCTTCAGTTGCACAATTATACACATATAGTGTAGGGAATAACTCTAGCTTGTAAAGTTCACTTTCAAAGCTGAGTAAACGCGTTGAAAGTGAACAGCCATTGACTGAGAGTTTTGTACTGGGACTCACACAGCTGAAAAACTGGTTCGGATGCGTTCAACGCGATAAAGAAAATAAAAAAAACGTTAGCTACCTCTTAAATTAAGTAATGCAACGCCAAAATTGGTTAGACAGCCATTTAGATAAAGTTCCAAATTTAAAGTGTGATTAAGATTTGTTCGCAGATGTTTGAATATTAAAGCCTGCCTCGAGAAAACTTTTTAAAAACACATGGAGATTTTAGAAATTGTGTTTTTTTTAATTCTTCGTATTCTAAATCATGAGTATCTCTATCTCTAAAAGAACCTTATTTTGCATTGCACACTCTTTTTTTCGAAATTTTATGTTGAATTAATAAGTTAACTACAGAGTTCAACATAAAATTTCGTTCATTAACAGTAATGAGTAGATCATATATAAAGGTACATTTGCTGTTGTCTTAATATGTATATTATGTCCTGGTGTACAATAAAGTGTTTCTGTTTTGTATTGTATCAATAAGCTAACATCCAGGTAACTGCTTTAAAATATTTTTCGCACTTTAACCGAACAGAACCGAGCATATGAGCATGGTAATGTGAACATTAACGTATTTCTCACGTTAACATATACAATCTATCACGCACGTGTATTAGTAATTAAACGAAGCTAAACGTTCTCTTGAAATGCTACGTTTGGATTTAGATTTCAAAGCTCCTTGACTTGCCGCGAAGCAGTTCTTTGAACGGTAACGTCGGCTTCTTTGAATTCTGTATTACGAGTCTGCAATGTAAAATTGTAAACATGCGCGGTAGTTTTGATTTTTGTCTTGCGTTCTTCTTCGTAGTCATTTAAGTGTCATTCGGATACATTGTAACCTTCGCTTCGTGCTAGAGCTCCGAGAACCATAGAGTTACCGAGAACATTGTCAGTTATATTGATCCTTACACCCATGGCTTTAGGGAATTTACAGATTGTCCACAGACCACGCGCATGCAGGCTCGGACTTCACTGAATGAGTGTAATCGGGCGATCGTAAAGACCGCCCTTATCGACTGCTCCCGTCGTAAAAGTCCGCATAAACTTTACGCCGCTGGTCGTACGGAATCGCCAGAGTATTTATATATCTGTGGATTTACTGCCGAGGAAGCCTATGAGCATCCGCTCGGACCGAAATACTCGTCGCCCGCTAGATTCCGCGCCGTCTGGCCCGGTCGACGAACTCCCGATCAAATACAAACTTCGATGATAACATTCACTGAGCTTTTTTAATAACCGTGTCGCGTATCGTCAACGTTGATCTAGCATTATGCCCGACTGCCACTGCGAGCGGAGCGGACTCCGTGCGGACTGTGTTCGACACGCCGTAGTAAATTTTATAGAATCGCTTCCACCGCCAACGCGTGAGCGGAGCGGACTTGGCGAGTACAAAGAGTTACAAAAGAGGTCGGAATGTTGAACGAGTTTTCAGCAGAGTCCGTACGGACCTCGAGGGACTGGCTACGGTAAATTTCATAGAACTGCTTCCATCGCGAACGAGTGAACGAAGCGGAGTGAACTAGATAAAACTGTTGAAAGGAATCCGGTGTGTCTTGCGCTAATTTGAACGGACTTCGCTTGCGTCCCCGTCCCTCCCAACCAGCCCTACCGCCTTCGACCTTCATATTAATCTTGTAAATCGTATAACATTCATAGCAAATCGCCTTTGATAGCTCTCTCTCTCTCTCTCTCTCGCTCTCTCACGCTCTCTCTCTCTCTCTATATATATATATTTCTATGTTGGTAGCTTATCCAAAATATTGGCCTTTTGCGCTTCTTTTTCTTACTACATATATATATATTTCATGTTTTTAATGTTTTTTATGTTATATGGTTACAGAAAAATGTTAAGGCCATTCTGTCGCAGTGGGTTAGACCTGTAAGGATAGGTGGAATGTTATCAATAGATAAAATAATTATTATTATTTATTTCCGTCAACCCAGTGAAGACTAAACACAAAATACAGTATAGTACAATTGACGAAAAAGGGGCGCACTTAGCATTTGCTTCGGTAAATCACAGCCGCTGGTTTTCAGTGCGACCCTCTTTGTCGCGCAGTTCGGACTGACGGTATACGAACGTATATCTTAACATTACATTAAATTACTTTACATTACATTTCCCTCTTATTACCCTTTCGCAGTGGACGGCGGGCATTACGTATCGTTGCGTTGTGTAAAGTCCTGATTGATGCTACCGAGAAAAAACATCGTCCCCTCGTATACGTTATCGTTCACGTTCCGGTTGCGACGTTCGTCGACCTCTAACCGAAATCTGATTGAAAAATTATCAATCTCAATTCGTTAACGCAACTAAACTTACGCGACTTGGCGACGTTTACTTACGCTATCTCCCTAAACCAACGGCACGACTTAAACATGACCGATCAAACTGAACGTCCTCAAATTCCATTCCCGTATCATTAATTACGTCGATTTGGTTTTTCGATTCGTACCGTCAAGTGCTATAACAATTTATTGTGACACAATATCTGGTCGGCGTGTTTTTATCTCGCTCCGACCCGTTCGAAATTGGTAGGTGCAAGAAAAGGAGCGCACGACTCGGAAGATGGTCGCAGGATGGTGTGAAGTCCTGTGGCGTCCAATTATTCTGACGGCGGTGGTCTGGGGGCAGGCGCCGCGCCCCCTATCGCGGCTGCCATCGATAATACAAACCGGTTCGTTTTTCGTTTATAGGCCTCGTACCATCTCGATATGCGCCTCCGAGGAGCATTCGTGTTTAATAAGATCATAATTTCACTCGAGGCCGTTTTGAGCCTCAGTAATTTTTAAATGGCTTTGCCTTTTTTCATCGGTGTTTAAAAAATACATTAAAGCATTTTGAAGCTTCATTTTGGTACAAATTTAAACGAATGCATTACGATCGCGCCGTGGACGATCTCTCCGTGCGGTGACGCTGTAAAGGCCAGCAGCAGTCCATTCGATAAAAAAAATGGAAGATCTTGTTACAGAAACTAGTAGGCAGGAACATAATATGAAAGACATTTATTTAAAACTAATGGATTCCAAATTCATGTTTTAACGTTGCAATTAAAATAAATACCTTGTCAGGCTTGATTAATTCCAGTAGGGATATTACTGCTTAAATCTAAAATTTATGCGGTAGGTAATTAAGATTTGATACTGGTAGGTATTAAGGATAACTAATGCCCCGTTGATTACGGAGGCGAGGCCGTGCAGCCTGTGCTCCTACAATTAATATTCACCTTAAGACCACAGCAGCCTTATAATGCGCATTAAAATCATTTAAGCAAGCAATTACAGTCTGGCTGTGCTTAACTTAACTTAAACGATAATAGCGTGCACGAGTTTGACAAATGGTCCAACTTGATTCAGTTGCTGCTGTACTTTTACAACAGGTTTCACAATGCCAGTTCATTTAAGTTCATATTCCCTCCCTGCCGTCTAATAATAATGATCACCAGCTATGATTGTCTCCTCAGTAATTTCCTGTACTTCATTAAGACATTCTCTAACGCTTTCCTATCCCTCGTTTGCCGTGTGTCGCCGATCCGCGAAGTTTCTAGAATTCGTTATTTTCATTCAACCAGCTATTGCCGCTTATGGACAAACTAGCTGCGCTTATTATTCATACTCGCTTGATCAACTTCTATAAATGAGTAATTGATACGGCGACGGAATACGAATTCTCGTGCACGGCCGTAACTAATCTCAGATGCGTTGCCTATACAGAACACTATTATAATCAAGTCAAGAAGAGCTCGCGTCCCTTAAATTAATTAAAGAGATACCTTACCCCCGACCAGGTGGACTGACGACCTGAAGAAGACAGCGGGAAACCAAAATCCATACTCAAAATATACAGCTCGGGTCCAGTATTTACCGATATTTGCATCTCGTCCAGTTATCTGTAACGCGAATTCAAATTCAAAAATTCAAATTCAAAAAGGTTTATTTCATCATAACGTAATTACATACACTTGAGAAACGTCACAACAGGAAAAAAAAGAAACAAAAAATTCATAGATAACATGAAATTCGTCACTGATCTAGAAATCACTGACCAATGTATGGACGTACCGTGTCTACCAATTTGTTTTAGTATAAGTCGTGTCCCTTTTAATTAAAACCCATGATTTGAACGACTACACTACCAGTGCGTTCCCGCAAGGTTTGTGGACCTCGCGAAGGATGTAATTTGTCTCAACTTACTGTAATTACTGTTAGAGCTGTACTTACGTTATCTTTATTCAGCGTAACTACTATATTTTCCACTCTAGGTAATAATTCAACATCATCGTCGTGCTATTTTCGTTAGCGGCGACGTAAAAAGTGTTATCATTTACATCTTACACGACTAGTGAGGATTCCGTGACTTGGGCTCCGAGTTATTTATTTAACAGCCGCCATTTATAAGACTAATCATTTTGCGCATCTCTCGCTCCCTCATCCTAACATTTTGAATGATTGTAAAAGTATAACTAGACTTTTGAAAAATGTGATTCATTATCTTTGTTGACAGTAAAATTACGAACTTTTTAGACATATTTTTATTTTCATATTAGTTTTTTATAGGGAAAAGGGGCGGAAACAATGCGTAATTTTTATAGTCATTTTTTTCTGTCAAAAATTGGGTAGATGGTAATTCAAAAAATGCTTACTATGTAGTTTATTGTCAACAATGATAATGAATCGTATTTTTCAAAAGTCTAGGTAGACTTTTACAATTATTGAATATGTTAGAGTGTGCGAGCGAGGGAGATGCGAATAACGTGATAGTCAGACGCAGCAATTTGGTTCTCACATGACCCCGTTGCGGGCCGTGAGATAATCGCAAACGGTAGTGCCCAAGCACGTACTAGATCCTTATTAGGCGAGCGAGATTTTTTCTTGCGCAGACGTCGCCGCATACGCGTGCGTCGCAGGAACCGCGGTTACCGAGAACGCACTTAAAAGCTCGATGAATTTGTCCCGAGCTTTCTCTTCAATGTTTTTGTCACTTTTCTTCAAGTTCGGTCGAAAAGCTCACTTGCCATGTCGCGTCGTGTAGACGAGTTCGCGTAGGATTGTTACTTTTTGACTTGTTGCTGGATCAACGTCTTGTTTAATGCCAGATACAGCCAACCTCGTTCAATTTGTCCCGAGCTTTCTCTGCAATGTTTTTATCACTTGTCCTCATGTTCGGTCGAAAAGCTTAATTGCTGTGTCGCGTTGCGTCGTGTAACTCGTCGTGGATTGTAACTTTTTGACTTATTTTTGGACCAAGGTCTTGTTTAATGCCGGATATGGGCAGTGTAGTCGTATAGCCGTTACACCTTGATTAAGCTGCATAATAAGAATTCGTTTCTTTGTAAATCTTCGATTTGTACCTACTCGCACACCGAACGATGCCGTTGTGATCTAAGACATTGAGTGGGAGATAAATATCGTAGTACCCGCGAAACTCACGTACTTTTTTTGTTGCGCTTCGAATTTGAATTGCCTTAAATTATTGTGCAAATCCCATCGCGCCGGGATCGCATTAACGTAAGCGCGAACGTTACGGTGAAATATGATAATTTTCGAGCCTTCGTCCAACAAAACCGGCGGGTTTGGCGCCGGCGGTCCTGCCCGCTCGGTCTTAACAACCTCACTTTTTATTCTCCACGAATATGGACCATTAAAATAAACTGAATCTCGACATCGCGTTGTGTTGTGTGAATTGTGTCCCCTCGCGAATGTGGTCCCCGCTTCTCGGTTGAAAGAGATTTGGTTATAAAATTAAGATGCGTACTGACGTACTAACTTGGCGATGTTCTTAAAACTATTTGAATTAAAAAAAAAAAACTTTATTTCATCATGAGGTAATAATATAAATTTTATACTGTTAACTGCCTATTAACTATAATTAAAAAAAGGACTTATAAATAGCCTTTATTATTATTAATGGTGCATTATTCAATACATATAGTGTGTAAACCGACGTAAGTTTATTGCAATCCACGGTACTTACTCACTTAGTGCCGGTAATTACTTGAATCACCTCGCCTTTATAGCACTGTCGGTTTTATGGCACCTTTCGGGTTTCACAATTTCTTTTGCCTTATACGATACAATTTTGCATGGCTCTTTAAACACATCACCGGTGATGTAAACAAACTTTGCTTCTATGAAAAATTTAAAACTTCTCTGTTACTGCGGGACGGCAATTTTATGCAACACCCTTCCCCAATCTGTCGGTGACTCGGTGTTGTACTTTATATTCCTGTCAAATCCAAGTCGTTACCTCCCCAACTTCAACTCTGACCTGTCTATTTTCTTTATTTCGGTTTATTTTAAGCCGCATCCGCAGGCTAAGCCTAGTATCTTATAGTCTGGCCAATCCCTTTCACCACAATACACATATTCAACTGGAATAAACTAGGAAATAACCACAGACTTCCGACACACCTACCCGACCGACCAACCAACCAACCAACCAACCAACAACCCAGAAACGCACTTTCGCATTTATAATATTACTAGTGATTATTAACACTTTCACATATTTAACAATATTGAGAGCGCGGGAAGCTTTAGAAGGGGGCGGTCGTGTTTGTTTTGTTTGGCTTGAGTTTGATAGTTTTTAGTTGTTGTAGTGCAGTTGGATTGGTGTATTGTGATTTTTCTTTTTAATATTGTGAATAGGTTTGTTCTTCTTTCGGGTTGCTTGCCGAGGGAGGAGGGGTGGATATGTTTGCAGTGTTGGAGGGAAGGGCTACGGCAGTGCGCTGGTCTGATTTCTCTGCAATAGTCGAGGTTTGTTAGATGTAGGCCGGCCGGGGCAGCGCGACCGCCCTTTCTTGGCGCTGTCCGCGCTCCTCCAAAATTAATTGATTTCATTTCGTTTCATAAATCATATCCCGAACTTGACACTGGCAAATGCGCAAGATATGCGAAACGATGTTAAAAAATATATAATAATAGTAACAATATTTAAGGTTTTAATAACCTGGTCGGCATACTGCCCCACGATATTTAACCTAAAGTTGTTATTCTCGGTCCCAAAAAATACAAATAAAATTTCGATAACTTGTGTGGCTCATAAAAGAAAAACGTGAAAACGTATTCAAGTTTAAGGCGGTATTTAAACTGGAACCTGAGAATCCCGCTAAGTGGTCGCAAACAGACGAAGTCGCCCTATGTGCTTTTGGAGTTACGATAGATAGATTGATAGTTTAGGGAAACACGAGACAAGCGCGGCATACAAATGTTTTGTTTGTGGGCATTGTGGGCGACCATTACGTAAATAGAATTTAATGAGTCCCGTCGATGCGCTCTGAGAGATGAGCTCGAACGACGCACAACATTTGAATCCGTTCGGTATTGAGAATCGGAGTCGTGGCTCTCGTGGGTGGCGGCATTCTGAAAGAGTTATTTTGAAATAAATGTGCCAATAAATCAACTCTCGGGGCGCACGATACGTTTTCGATTTATGCGCGAGTGTCGTAAATGCGGCGTTCGTACTCGACGACATAACTTTTTTAATGCCGATATACGTCACAGATAGAATGCTTCAATTTGACGTTTAAGTTACGACGCTACCTTTTTTGGTGAGCTGGGAGCTGATAAGGGACTCCGGAAGCCGGGGGCTCCGAAGACCGGCCGCCGGCGGGGGCTTATGAATTATCCAAACGCGGCGGCGGCGGTGGCGCCTGCGCAGCTCGCCAGCGCGCAACTGTAAACACGCGCCGAGATAATAAACGCGCACCTTCGCCTGACGCCTCTTGTCTGTCATTTTGGTACTTTGTACCGTGCAAAGGCGAACTTATGTTTACAGATCGCATAGGATTTGTTGTCTTTAGTTGCTTGCAATATTGTTTCTAAATTACGTATCCTTTGCTGGGATTTTAGGATCTGATTAGAGTTGTATGATCCATGGCTCTGTAAGTATGGAGATACATAGGCACACATGACCATATCCATGACACGTTGGAAATCGAGACTTGACAGCATCAAATCACGTACGGAGCCTATGCCTATTTATGGTCTCGTGTTTGATTCTTTGTCTATGATATCCTCTGTATGATTTGATTGAATGTCTCTTGATTGATAGTTGTGTTTTATTCTTTGTATGTAATTGGATTTCCTTTATTTGACTGATTTTATTTTATACCTGATTCCTTCTTTGACTATGAGACTCCTCTCTATACAAATTAGTTCCTGAGCGTAGAGCAATAGCGTTGTTAAATTAGATTACATAATACGCCACTTTTGCAGGACTCGCGACAGCGTCAATTATCTTATGTAGTTACATAATAAGCATTCCAGTGGCATTCGTGTACTTAATGGTAATTAAGGGTGATTAAGGCGACGCCCCCTGCATACGCAGTGATAGCGGCAGATCAGAATATAATCTTACTAGTATTACTGTTGTTTCCATAAAAAAATGCACAACTCTTAAAATAGCCCATAAAAGAAATGATGAAGTTTTGAATTTTTCTGACACAAACTCCGTTTCAAATTCCGTTTGAAAACCTTCGTTTGGAAAAGCGAAATGGGTTTGATTGTTACGTTGTTCTCTTTGAGCAACATGCTGAAGAGGAAAGCGACAGCTATTAACTTTGAAGGCTGATGGATGGATGGTGTCCGGTAGAAAGAAAACGAATTTGGATTAATAAAATTGTGGGACCTCCCGGGCACCAGTGAAGGCCCAATGAAAAGAGCCATAAATGTGATTATTGGATTTCGCTGTACATTTAAAATAGTCTGCGTTGGTCATTCTTTCGATACCTTGTAACTAACGGTGTTTTATGGTAACCATTAATACAACTCATTGGAGACTGTCGCCAGTGATCTCCGAGCACGGTCAACCTAGTGTACAACTTGCAAAACGTGCACGCTATTGTCGTTCCTATCACGTCGCACCAGAGACTACATTAACATCCCCACACGTGTCCGAGTGTAACTAATGGGTTCCATCGTTAAGATCTGCATTCTGATTATGAAAGCTATCGCTGGCCCGATTCGAAAGCATTTATTGTTTTCCATCGACAGTTTCGTGTGCGAGCTTTGTATTCACCTGCATTGGAGGCAGCAATGGATGTTGTTGTACAAAGATATTACTTTATGCGTTGATGGTTATCTCAGAGCGTGCAGTTCAGGAGAGATATATAGCCGGCAGTGGATGTAACACACGGATGTTTGTGAAATGTTACTATGGCGCAGTTGTAGTGGTAGCAGGACTTATGATCGTGTTGCCATAAACGGAAAGGGGACTTGTAGCCCTTTGCGTGGCGTGTAATTGTAATTCAATAGTGGCATTGTTTTAGAAGGGCCGGGGCTTGCTTGAGCTTAGTGTAGTGTAATCGTTCCTTCGTTTGTTGTAGGGGAATAACTAATTAGCTGGCTGGAACAATGAGAGGCAGGAAGCTTTTGGCTGGTGTTTGAAACCTAATCCGCGTTTTTATGAGTGACTACATAAAATAGAATGAGCCTATGATAGATTTAGATTGTTTAATGTTTATATAAAGGTAGGTTTAGATGTTTAAATAAACTTCTTTTTTTATTAAATCATTTAATAAAGGACTTTGTTGTAAACACTTTCGGTCCTATTCGAGGTTGGTCCCAGATGTCATCTACTGTCGGTGACCCCGCGGGCCTACTGCTCTATGATAGATAGTACACTATCTCTCATTGAGTGTCGCGACATTATTATACGATGATGTATTTTACTAGTACCTACAATAACTTAGTTTAAATATAGATGCCTAGTTCACTTTGACATAGTTCTATTATTAATCAGAATAGGTTACACATTTATACATGAGTACATATACATGAGTTTCCTGGGACATTATACGTGATACATTTATAGTATTGTACAATACTTGACGAAAAAGGGCCGCACTTAGCATAAGCCACGGTAAACCGCAGCCGCTGGATTTCAGTGCGACCCTCTTTGTCGCGCAGTTCGGACTTGTGGTGTGCACATAGCTAACTAAACTATCTAATTGTATGATAATAATAAATTAACCCTATTCATACAGTTATTCATTATATTGTACTCTATCTAGGGAACTATGGACACTAGCAACACCAGAGGAGACGCCAATGCGTCGCTGGCCCTGAAGGAGAGCTCTTATTTAGAAATTATTATTTGTCTGTACGTGAATTCTATTGTTATTCTGTTGAGAAATAAATTCTTAAACCTTAAACCTTTTTGAAGAACCCCATGCCATAGTTCACTGAGAAAACCTGACGGAAGCTCATCCCACAACTTACATGTGCGCGGCAAAAAAGATTGTAGTAGGCTTTTATGACGATCATGACGATGATGTACATTAAGAAACTGATTCTTCTCGGATTAATAATTGCTACCAAACAAAAAAAACGGATATCGGTTGACAGACAGGAGAAAAAAAAAGGTACTGAACTGTTTTCTTTTTCCATATTTATACATAGACTAGCTGACCCGGCAGACGTCGTCCTGCCCTTTCCTTGGCTGTTTTTATTTATGATGTATTAACTTTCCATTTTTAGCTTTCCCATACAAAATATCGAAAAACTGAGTTTCCGGGATAAAAAGTATCCTAAATGTTGATACGTAGTATAGGATATTAGTTTACTGAGTAACAATCAATTCCGTTCACTGGTTTTTAAGTGATGCCCGGACAGACAG
>DWLO01003622.1:0-10772 GCA_018245335.1 Dalla quadristriga | reverse complement strand
GTCCTATTCGAGGTTCGTCACAGATGTCATGGGTGGCAGCGGATGGGTGGAGCTGCATGCTCGTTTGCTATCTTATAAGCATAAAAAAAAAATTATAAGAAATTAAATTTAAAATTAAGATATTAAAAAGAATTATGTCTTAAATTCCTGCTTGGGATTTGATGTAGGTAGCTCCAATTCAAGCCTGTACGAGGAGCGAAATTATTTAGTCCCAATACAGACAGACAGGCAAGGTTACTACTTAATTGATGGATGGAATGATCCTTATGAATACGTAATTAATAAAATTGAAATGGCATTTTGATTAAAGCTGTTGACAGAAATCGCAACATTGAAGATAACAGGACCACCTTGTAAGTACCTACCTAGCTAAACAATACAAAACTTTTGAAATGTTTGGTGAAGTTAACTGATATCTAGATATACGAAAGTGTGTAAGTCAAGTGAGGTATTCCTGGCAAGCGTATTGGATAAACAAGGTATTTGGCACCTTGGTGTGGGCACTGCATTTTTAATATAAATGGGCGTAACGATGGTACCATCCGGTCAAAACATATGCAGGGTCTATCTCTCACAAAAGGTAAGCCAAAATGAAAAGAAGCTGATCCAAGATATAAAATGATAGCTATCAGTGACTTAGTTTAAAGTTCGATGGCCGTTGTTAACCCGAAACGGATCCAGAGGAAGTGTACGACATTTGAATGAGTCGTTATCAAGCAATGAGTATAGTGACAAAAAGTCACGACGATATGAGTCTAAACTTTGACCTTCGTATCTTCAGTCGTATTAATACAATGTTTCTTAAGTTGATATAATAAAGAGCGTTAAAAATGTTGTTCGCCTATACTTTAGATAATTTTATTTCGACCAGTTCATTCACTGCTGAGTTAATTAGGTTAGTAGAACCTTTAATTCCGATCTTAACTAAATTCAATTGCCCATAACGAATGCTTATCTATGACGACTAGTGCGATAAGCTCTGGGATAGAAGAATTCACGAAAACACTACTACAAACATCGAATATCTACACTACGAATATGAAAATCAAATATCGTGTACAAAGGGAGTTGAATGGAAAGGGAATTTGTATGGGATAACCAAATTTACGCGGCCGGACCAGACGGCTAAGTACGAACATTGCAAAACCTCTTGTTGGCCTCTCTACCTAGCAGTATCTACCTCCATCGAGTCAAAAGATATGAGACTGGTCGAAAATGGAATATATCCATTAAACATAAACAAAGGTATTTTGCAAATTATTTTACATCATCTATCGAAAGACGTAAAAATTTGTCTGATCTGATAAAGCCACTTAATAACGCGGAGGATGTTTTTACTCGTATCATAATTTCGCGTTAGAATAAGAGTGATATGACAATATGCGATTAAAAGGCAGATAATGATTCTGTGAAGTGTGATGAAAGTGCGTGGGCTCGTTCGTGCGTCAATTTGCTTTGCTCAAACTGTCGTTATTGCTCTCCGAGTGTTTCATAATGACGTGACACCATTTGCACTACAATCCATCCACAATCCTGATATACATCAGATCGATACGTTAATACCGCCATTTGTTAGTCAATAACTTTCTTTATACAAATTACCTACCTACTATATAATTTATAGCAGCAGTAACTTTAAGCTAGCTGTTTATGTCTGTTTATCTGTTTCTCTATGTATTATAAAATTCGGATTTTCCATACAAACTTTCATTCGTATCCTTTGACGTATTATTTTTTGTCACAAGTAGCCTCTACTTTTGACAAAAAATACGACTCTACTCGTATGTACTTGTACCTACTCTGACCCATAAACTATATCTATGCAAGAAAATCACGTGGACCCACGTTGCTTCGTATGGAGGCGTGAAAGAAAGACAAACCAACAAACATACTTTATAATTAGATCAAAATGAATATTTTAATTCTTACTTTATAATTTCATTCATTCACTCATAAAGTGATAATAAATGCTAAAAATGTAAAATTAATAATAAGTAAAGTCATTAATGACTTTAATTTTAATTTTTACATTTATTACAATTACAATTACAATTTAGTTCAATTAATTTTTTTGAAAATTATTGTTTGCTCGAATAAGGTACGTAGATTGTAGTGAACTATTTATTAGTTGTAACATCTTTCATTAACCATCAGTAAACAATAAAAGTTTTCTATTCATTTACGGAATGTATTGTATGCAAAAAATATTTTAAATTGCTGTCTCATTCTGTCTACTAGTGACATGTTTATCAAATGAAGTAAATTGATCCAAGCAATTGAAATGTATCAAGGCTTCTCCTCAATTATAGGCTGACTGACAGAGATCATAAGGTTAATAGGGCCAATCAGCCCTTCAGTTTTGAGCGTTGATTACATGAACAGCGTATTTGCTCACAATTTAATATTTCCGAGGCCTGTTTCAATTCGTCTAACATAAAATTACTGTCCTCACGCAGCCGTGATTAATGTATTCATAGTAGCCGTCAGCTTCTGTAAATAAACACCCGATCAAATCCAACGAATTCAGTTCAAGGAACATAATAAGTGCGACTATACTAAATGATCACAAAATTTTCTGTTGTAAAAAGTCAATGTTTAGAAAATTTATTAGTAGCAAAAGGAGTGGTGGTCTCTTTCGTACGTATATAATATGTCATAGCTACCTAGATCTTGCCCAAAGTGCGTTTTTATAGTAAGAAGGCGAAGTATAAGTACCAAAATATATACACAATAATATCTAAAGTTTCAGTACAACATGTATCTATGCATATTGTGTCTAATAAGCTATAACATATTATTGTGTTGCTAAGTTATTGCTTCCATTATTGTATTGTCCTGATTTCAGTCCCCACAAGCAAATTTTTATGTGTCATAAAAGTAGTAGGTATTGAATTTATTATTTTTGTGGTTACCCGCGTCGCGTCGGCTCGGTGCCAGTGCTTTTATGTTCTAGATAATATACTAAGTAATATAAGTAAGTAAATAAATCTTCAGGAATGTTCAATTTTATGATCACGAAAAGTGCCAACTACTTATATGATTTTCAGCTGGAGTTTATGGACTTGTCTGAACCAGTATTGCTACTTTAGAGAAGTGACAACTCCACTACCATCAAGCAATATCATAGGGGTGATACAGTCAGTCCGAAGTACGATTTTTATTGAAATTCATCGAAATCACAAAACCATATCAATATAGAAGGGTTAACGTCAGCCGTTACACTCATACAAGAGGCGACCACCTTAATCCGCAACGCATCTGTGACCAGCTTCGAACAGGACTATTACTAACCGCTACTAACCGGACTATTACTAACACTGTCTAACAGGACTTACAGTCACTAACAGTCCTTTCTCCCATAGTCCTTATACTAACGAATACTGACCAACTAGCATTCCTATTAACATCTTATACTAACTGGACTAACACCTCCAGTTTTCCCTCCTTTTACGGTCGTATTCGAGGTTTGTCACAGTTGTCATGGGCGGCAGCGGATGGGTGGAGCTGCATGCTCGTTTGCGATCTTATACCCATAAAAAAAAAGAGTTACACACACTAACTTACCGCATAGGCTTTGTTTTATTTTATCACGGTTTTTTAGTTATGGCCTATAGCGTCTGTAAGTACCCCAAGTACTTTTCAAACTGCCAACATTCATTTGGCTCAGTGAACTATCTTTGTAATGCAAATAATCTTCACTGTTTAAAATTTTTCGTGTTTCGAAAATAGGGTATAGGTATGCGTGTAGTTTTTTTATATTTGTCGTTCAGACATTCAATCTGAGCCATTATTTTCTTATTTTATTCCTTTTTAGTGGCAATTATTTATAAATAATAATATGTGCAAAATAGGCGATCGAAATATAAAATTGCGATACTTAACGCCATTATTTAGAACGAAACGAGACGTAATCGTCCGTGTCAAGGTGTAGAAGCTTGTGTGGTAGTAGTATGTGGTCTTTGGGTTACGATTCTGGCGTCTCGTGACGTCATCGTAACCGCGCGAAAAATGGTGGCTTTTCACTCAAAGTTATTTTCTGTTTTTAAAAAAAATGAAATTGACGCACTTCCAACATTATAAATATTTTTTACTATTCTATAAGAATGTAAACAGTTATTTAAAAATTAAAAAAAAAGCATGCATATACCGCATTCCCGCGGTCGAAATCGCTAGCGCTCCCAATTTTAATAATAGTCATGCCCGAGCCAGAGAATAGTCATGATGAAAAATGAAGACTGGTCATAAAAAGTACTTACATAAATCTTTCATAACTTAATATATATTGTGCCCACACTAAGTAATTGGGAAAATGGTAGGAAGATGATGATGATACGTTTAAGTAAGCCTTTGTCTTGCCCATTACGAAGTCCAGACAGGTAGCTACTCTACTCTATAGCATATCTACGTACCGGTCTCATTACTAAAGGATGGCAAGTTATAAAGTTTCGTTATTTCTTAGTACTTACTTCATTGTTTTGCGGTCTTGAAGCCTTCATTATCTATGTAATAAAAAAGGTATAGGGTCAGTGTGTTAGTTTTGGACTAGTGGAGTCAAAATGAAGCATTTGATAAATTCAATGTGAAAGTTCAATTAAGGGACAAAGGATTTATAACATATTCAACCCTTCCCAGAAATTATCGATTAGCTAAAATATATTTTAAAAATTGAAATCAATTGACAGATAAAAATTGACGGTAGTGGATTATTAAATTTCTATTATTTCCCAAGGCGACCCAGCTCGTTAAAACCATTGACCACCAAATCACTTTTTATTTTTATTTTATAATCGCGTGACTGTAGCAGTTAATTTTAATTGTGTGCGGGATACTAAGACTTTCATAGGGTCCAATTTTGTTTTTCACTATATGGCAATTTGTAATTTTTCGTCTTTTTTATTTTATGGAAATGGTGGATATCTACTACTGGTCCGTAAATAGGCACCTTTACCCTACTCACAATCTACCGCGATAATCTTATTGGTACCTATTTCAGATTCCCTTGTAAAATAATAATGCTCAATTAAAATTAATTATTAGATAGAAAAACATAATATCCTGTTATATAAAGCTTTTTGCCGGCCAGGTTGAATGAACGAGTGAATCGCACCGATCGTTGCCTTTGTAAGTACCATATAAGATGCTCAAGACAATGCTTGCAATGACATTTTTAAATAATTGCAATTACGAGAATTGCATTTTCTTATTAGGTAGGTACTTATTTATCTTATGTAAGCTCGTAGATGGGGAATAATTTTACTCTGTTTAGACTTGGCTGTGCCATTGTCTGCATTATTTATCTGTAATGTAAAAGATTTATTTGTTACTCCGCGCACTTTGTAAATTGTATTATTCAGCTATAAAGTCGCTAGTGAGTGTTATGAAACCAAGCTAAGGAATCATTGATAAAATATGTATAGCAGCAAGACTGTCGCCATTCTGCCGCTGAGCCTCCGTCATAAGAAAATACACATCACGTTAAATCAGAATATAGGGACGCCCACGCGTCCCCACACAATGAGACAAAGCTGTTGAAACGATGTCAGTAAAACTATACTTCAGCATAATGGCTTTGTATCTATAAATGCAACGTCAAGCTGAATGGATTCGAGAGGGAATCCATTGTAACCGAACACCGGAAAAAGCTACTAATGTTATCTATCGTCGTAGTCAATGAGGTATACCTTCATACCTACTACCTATAGAAAAAAGAAGGTCGTAGCTAGTACAGAACTAGGTACCTACTTATAAAATGTATTGAATATGGTGTGCTTTTAGGTGGACATGCAAGGTATGCTAATCAAATATAGGCTAAGATTAGGTGTATATGTGATTAGTGAATAGTTCAAACTAAATATTCCGTTCTAATACGATACGAGACATCGATAATTTTTTTTAACTGTCTACATTGGTAGGTACCTACGTAGAGCGCGCCATGTAGGTTCTTGGAAAGCCAGTTCAAGCACGGCCAGCAAAACGCTTCGCTCCTTTCATAATGGTTCTTTTTCATAAAGCTTAAATTTTAAAACCGGAGACAAATTTCAGTGTTGCAGATATAATGAAATTAATTGTCCAATGCCTTAACGAACATATTGTAAGAGATGCTGGATATTAATTCACATTAATTGCATCAGATATTCAGCGGCTGTAAGCCGTAATGTCGGCGAAGTATTTGCGGCGATGTGTACTCGTAATTGTAATTGGTGGGCATAAGTGGGCCGCAGGAGGCAGAGACGCGGGTGTCGCGAACTGACACGTCTCTGCCATCAGAGAGCGCGCGTGAGCGCGTCCCGTCCTATGTGACGAGAATACTCCATTGTCCAACATTGTGAACGTTGTAATTTCTGATTCAAAACACAGTAAATAATCGCACATTAAAAATCTCGGAGCACCTGTCTACTTATATGATTATCTTGGGTTTTTCTGATTTAAACCGCGCGTGGCGATTGTTTAGATGTAATAATTCGTACCTACTTGTTATAATTAGATGAATACATTGAGAGGTTCGGGAGATACGTAAACGGTCAAAAATTACTTATACCTACATAGAAAAAAAATATGATTTTCTTTCATTGATACGTACAATTTCTAATTGAAACATAATTTATTTATGATTTATTTATTTACTAAATACAAAAAAAAAAATTTGCTAACTGAATTAGTTCACATGATAGCAGTAGTATTTCAGAGGGCATGTTTACGGGCATTGTTTATTAGCCTCAAGTTTATTAGGCTACATAAGTAATACATTCTCGTGGGCATGTTATTTGGACTGTGAACCAACAAATAGGGTCAGGTCCACGAATCGTCTCCCTATCTTTTGGTCTGCAATTGTGATAACCTCGATGTTGATTTATCTAACCTGAAATTTTCCATAGCAAATAATCTAATTATGAACTCCTTTGAAACAAGGCTACTCATCAGTACCGAGCTCATAAGAAATACCGAAACATCGAGTTATAAAATGCCCGTTAATACCGCCTTTAAATGATATATTTCGGCACTTCTTAAGAAAAATGTATGATTATAACATGATCATGACAGTCACATGTCGACATTAAATGAAGAACCGCAAGCATTGATATAGTTTATCTATTAATGATCGTCATAAGTTCGACTGTCGATATCGTCAGTTTCCAGCAAGTAAGAATATTAAGATGCCCCCAAAATACAATAAATTATCGCTATTATTAGTTGCTAGAAACTTTAGAACTCTACAATTATATAGGTAGAGTTCTAAATAAATATACTTATTACGTTGCCATCTAACTTACTGTGATTTTATGCATGTTTTTATTAACAGATCAATGGATCTCGGTGTATTTCAGAGACCTTTGCAGATTGAATATATCACACCAGAAAAAAATACTATGCTTACATAACTCCACCACCAATTGTTTAAAATCATCAAAATCGGACTTATTAGGTATATCGTATTAGGCTATCGAGATAAAGTAAATGTTACCATACACTACCAAGTCTACCAACCGCCTTCAATATGCGGCCTTACGTTAAAATTTATAATTCAATATGGTTTTTTTCAACATAAAAGTACAACCCAATTATATCTTTTTAACATTTAATTCTTTCTAATGTTAATGCGCCGACAATACAAAAAGATTTGTGTTATTATGTGTATCTTGTCATGACTGGATTTCATAATGGAATTTAAGTCATAATAAGACCCGATAACATAACACATATTATGCGTGGCTCAAAAGTTCGTGAAGAATGAGATTAGACATTACGACCTAACAATTTTGCTGCGAGATAGACTTTTCCGGTTAAGGGGGTAAGAGGTCACGACCTCGTTTGCAAGTTAAACGAAGGTAACGACGTATACTGCAGATACGATTACTTATCCTGAAGAGGAATCATACCTTCTCCTGCATCTAAATCTGTTTGTATCGTATACCAACTAGATGGCGCTGAACGCCTTTCTGAATCACGCTTACGATTGTACGGCGTAAGTACCATAAGAAGTGTAGAAATTATAACAAGGTTAGCTACGGATCGACGTATAGTTTGCTAAACTAAACGTTGTTGGTTTAATATAATTTTTTTATGGTAGAACACGTTGAAATGTTCAACCTACATAAATAAATATATTTTAAATAATATGTAAAATAAGTTTTCTCTAGATTTGTATTACGTTGTATTTATCAGCCTACATAACATATTACATATTATTATAATTATGTACCTTACTAATAATAAATTAATGCGAAAATTTTTAGGTATCATAAATAGCATATTCAAGGTGATAGAACGGTTTTTAGTGTGTTTTCTATTCCACCAATATTCCTTAATTTCTAGGATTATGAACCAAATTTTTGAACATAATATTGAGTAATATTATTGAGTTATTATATATTATTTTTGAGCCCGTATATCAAATATACGGGCTCAACTCAAAAAATAAGATTATTGAGAAAACGCAAGAATCATTCTGCAATTTTGTCCAGTGCAAAAACACATCAGAATGAAAAAGAACCACGTTACGCTGTGTCAACAAAGAAGGGGAATTTCGTGGTAATTTCAATTTGAAATCAAAGATGACGTTAACAGAAGCCTGTGAGTATACGTATCTCAATTCGAGCCTATGTCTTATTAGGCCTGTATATCATTGAGAGTGCGATATGCTGTAAATGTCACAAAAAATTAAACAAGATTGAGTACTTGAAATTTTCTCGAGAAAAAAAATAGTGAAGTAGCCTCTAAATATTTTCCATTTTCCGTGCCACTACTTTATTTTCACGAATTTGTTCATTGCTGTGATGTATGTACAAAACCATTATCCTAATGCGTCAAATAGTTTTGTAAATAAAAACTAAAATGATGTTTGGCGCATATGTTGATTATTATCGAGCGCGCGCTCACTGTAGGCATCATACCATTTACGCACATGAAATAGTTGTATCAATGTCATTTTAAAACTCCATAGTCCTCCGTGATTAGTCCGTGATACGTCAGCTTCATTTTCAAGTGATGATCGATGCATCCTCTTAATTATTGACCTTAATTTAAATATTACAGACAGAAACTCCAATTTTATTTATTGGTATGATACGATAAGATGTTAGTAAGGATACAAGATCCGTCATCACGTCTGGATGTCTGTGGATACCGTAACCGTGGCGGGCTTTTATAGCTCGTGCTTACATTTTATTAGGCATTTTGTATGTATTACGCGTACTCAGTGGGTACACCCACCGTTTAGTAACCTATCCAAGTATATGTACGAGTAACCGCCGTTTTGTACTGCATGCCTGTTAGCGATTTCACGGAAAGGCAAAAAGCCTTAATGATATTTTCACCTTTACTAGTATTTTATTTTGCTACTTCGAGTTCTAGTCCTGCAGGAAGGGTAAGAGTGTACCGTCGTTCCGGCAAAACTAAAAGGCTGAGGTGCGTCCAGGAAGTTCATCCATACAGCGGCCCATTTGTAGAATTTGTAACATGATGCATGCATAATTTATAAAAAAACAAGATATATGAATTTACATGTAAGTAATTTAAAAAAAATTAATAACGCTGATGCTCGTCAATAGCTACCAAATAAAGAAAAGCAAATATATTGACAAACACAGGAGAAAAAAGACACTGAACTGTTTTGGCTTTGCTTATTTATATATAGATAAACGGGGACGCAAGTGTACTACGACCAATAACGGCCAAAAATGTATGAAAATATCTTATGGTGCGTTTTTCCACTCGCCGGCGACGACATCGGCCGGTTACCAATAAGTTACCAAAGGTAACTTAAGGTAGGTTACCAAATTTATATGCAAAAGCTTAGCTTCAGTCAGATGTCCTCAGAATTTTTATGTTTCTGTGTTTTTATTATTAAATGTTTATTAAATTTAGTAGTGTATTCAATTTGTTTAGCGATAGCACGAACATTAATTTGATTTCAGTTAAAATAATATAATTCTATTTCGATGCACATCAAACATTGAGGTCATTTTCACTGGTTCTGACATTCTGTCAGATCAATGATTAATGGCTCGGATGATGCAATAACAAAACAAAGTTAAACATTGTACTTTTATATAAAACTCAAATTACGGAGGCTTTTTAAAAAGTAATATTTAATACTTCTATACCGAATAACAAACAGAGTCGAGCGTTGAGACAGAGATCTTTGCCTAGCAGTAAGGCAATAATGGTTTTAAAAAAAGTATTATTATGTTATAAAAAATACTTGCTGCGTAACTTATATGCTAAGGGCTAACCTTTTTACTACGAAGAAACTAAAGTTTAATTGCAGGCTTGTCTGGAATAGGGCGGTGATGCAGTTACACTGACCAGGTGGCATGGTGTCGGCATTTATGGGGAAGAGGGACAAGGTAAGGTAGTGAATTTGGCTGTGGCTCATCGCCTGATATAGTAATGGCTACAAACAATGTCTGCTACTTAATTGTTTTGATATATCGATTTGACTCAATCACGATCTGATTGATAGATCCGAGAGCAATAAGATAATATTAAATACTTTACAACTTGTTATATGTCGAGAAATGTCACGTCCACTTGTCTGTAGTTGTGTGACGCCGCAAAGAATATGCAGATGTTGACTTCAAATAGTCCTCTTCGTCCATTTAGCTCTTAGCTTAACAATTAACATTTAAACTTAACCCTTAAATATGTTTACTACAAAAGGTTCTTTTTTTAGTATACAGTGTTATTCTCTTCTTTATTATTTTTGTGGTGTACCACTTATTGTATGCCTATTTATTACGGAAACGGCCATGCAACTATACAATTTAATTTCA
>DWLO01003621.1:0-10772 GCA_018245335.1 Dalla quadristriga | reverse complement strand
TATCTAGAGACAGAAATACAATAAAAGTGTTTTGGTTTCATAATCACATATACCTTTATTCTATGCATAGGTCGATACTTGTATGTGTACATCTTTATGATACCAATATGGGTCCAACACTTATACTGAAGGCAATTGATTCTTTTTCCTTATATAAAATATTTGAGTTCTATGCGTAAGTATATCATTAAGTAACATGATATCAATGGCAATAAACACACAAATAGTGTCATTATGATACCACTAAATTGGCCGATAAAAATAGTTAATCTTAAGTTATAATAATCTTATAATCCTTCCTGGTGGTTAAAATATTTTATCTCCTAACCAATACACAATAAGCAGTTTGTTAGAGGAACTCAAAATGACGTATTTCTCAAGTATTGTATATTTTAGTCAGTCTTTTGCTTTTCAATGCTGTTTACACAGAGTGTTAGTAACGTATAGGTGGGTAATTGTAAATTTTTAAACATAACACACCCATATAAAATGAAAATCAATTAACAACTATGTGTGTTACTTTACAGGTTGAAAATAATTGTATTATCAACATTCCAACTGAAATTTTATGGCCACCATAATGGATTTAAAGATTCTATTAAAATTTTATGCACCAAAATCCTATTACTGTGCAAATCTAATCTGTGTTCTAATCTGTGTTATTTGTGAATCATATTTGGGTTCAGTTATGTACTCCATGCATGAATATTGCGTATATAAGCTGTTAATTTTTATGTTCACCGCTACCCATCTTTCTTCCACATGAGTTCTCCATGCTTAAGGTTGTCTGGAAGAGATGGCTCGTAGCTATAAGACCGCCTATTGTATACATGTGCTGTTATTTCATAATTTGTATATTCTGTCCTGGTGTACAATAAAGTGTTTTTGTATTGTATTGTAACTAGTGGGACGCACGGATGCGTCGTGCATTTGAACGGTCAAATGAATAACTAGATAGATAGAATACTCTTTATTGTACACACATGAAGTAATTACAGCAACAGCTACATTTTACATAGAAGACACAAAATCGCTATAGAGCGATCTCTACCAGACAACCTTTACTAGTTACTTCCAATAACCAGTTATTAATCACCACGTCAGTTACGAAATTACCAAAAACTATGACGTAACGTATGGTTGTCGCAACGTTTTAATTTGACGGTATTGTAGAAAAGTAGAAAAACAAAAGTATTGCAAGAAGCTTCTATCGAGTTCGGCTTCGATCGGGCTGGATCGCGTAGTGTCGTCTCATCGCGGGCAGCGATGCAATAGAATTAGAGGGAAAGAGATAGATGCTAGGCACGTGTGAGAGTTTTACAATGTATTATGTTATAGCTGTGTAGTTTGGCTGCAACCCACACTGGCCCACTGCAGAGCACGAGTCTCTCCTAACAACTGGTATGCATGGTATGGATGCAAAACTTACAACATTGAGAATTGCGTAGATGAGAGCGCCCGTCTCTACCTCGATGCAGTGCATACATTTTCCTTTGTAACACATCTTGGATCTGAAAACATTGAACATTATTTATATTATCATAATACTTGCAGGTGGTAGAGCCTGTATACGGGTCGCCCGGGCGGTTCCACCGCCACACCCAGTTCTGCCGTGAAATTTTTGTTTTTCAACAATTGTGTTTCGGTGGGTGTGGATTCCGCATACACTTATACAAGAGGCGACCATCTCAGTCCTAGGGATAGCAACGCATCCAACGTTTCTTTCTTTCTTTTCTTTCATCTGTGACCAGCTTAGAACAGGACTATTACTGACCGCTTCTAACAGGACTATCGCTAACACCTAACAGTCCTCTCTCCCATGGTCTTATACTATCGAGTACTCCCCAACTAACATCCTATTAACATCTCGTACTGACTGCACTAACATCCCCAGTTCCTTTTACGGTTCGACGTTTGTCCCAGATGTCATGGGCGGCAGCGGATGTGTTGATCTGCATGCTCGTTTGCGTTTGCTATCTTATTACAAAAAAAAACATTACAAAAGTAAACATTTTACTGTAGTAAGGTGCACGAAAATAGACGGAACAAAGGAAAGGAGTAATTTTAGATCGAATAAGTAAGGGGTCAAGTGGTTGTAATAAGTGGTGTGAGGTAATCACGTGGTTTTAGCAGAGAACTGTAAGTGGAATTGGAATTCAAACTCTGAAGAGGAAGGACGAAATTCATAGGAGTGGCGACTCGCTTACTACTTTAAGAGGATGCATCGATCTTCACTTGAAAATGAAGCGGACGGATCACGGAGCAATAACGTAGCACTATGGCGTTTTAAATGACAGTGCTGCAACTATTTGATGTACGCAAATGGTGAGATGGCTATAGTGAGTTCGCGCCCAAAAATAATCAAAGTAGGTATGCGCCTCATTTAAATTTTTATTCACAAAACTATTCTGCCGACCCCGTACCTGCTGCCAGCGAGATGGACTGTAGCATACAAACAGAACAAACAATTTATTTTTTTAGGTTCCAAAATGATAATAACAGACCCAGAACAATAAAAGTGTTTATTGTTCTGAGGTGGCCTTATCTTAGGCACGAAGTACCTGCGTTAGAAGTACCTGAGTTAGTAGTACCTGCTCTTCCTACCTGAGTTACATTACATTACAATTATGAATAATTCAAAAACATAACATGTGGCACAGATGGTTTGCGCTGCATATTTACTAGAATAGAATAGGATAGAATATATTTTTATTGGGAATAACATACATAACATAATAACATACAGCACACAATATACAGCGATTACTAAGTAGGTATTTAAACATAACATTATTTTTTACATTGGTGTATAAATATATGTATGTCCTGCTGCTCCCTTGTCCCAAATAGGCATCCACTCAGCATAATGCTGCTGATTTGCGGTGGAGCCTCGGGGACGATATTTGGACGACGAAACGGATACATGGGGATTAATATTTTATATTTATAAGGAAGTAAAATTTATGCTGAGTGAGGTTTATTCTAAGTTTTCTTGTATTATTAGTAAGTATGTATATTTATTTAATGTATTTATGTACGCATGTTTGTGTATATATTATATCTGCGCATAATATATGCTATAAATAATTAATACATAGGTAGTTAAATCATTTTTTTTTCTATACCGCCATCACGTATCAAGTATCTTTATCTATTTTGTCTAAACCGGATCTGTATAGGTAATTAAATAATAATTACCTTTAACAATCTCCTTAATATATAACTGTAACCACAATACAGGCCCTATACCTATAATCACAGCACGGCATTTACGAGTAGGTAAATACATTGTTTAGTCATTGACCATAACATTAAGATAAAGTTATTATGGCCATTTAGGGGCTATGCGTCATTTGGTATTTAATTATCAAGTTACATTTCAACAGAACAGCACTTCTTGGAAACTGATACCCAAACATGAAGCGATCTAATTTAGCCCTTATACAGTTAGAATACATCATAATATTGCGTGTTAAACCACGGCTATTCATTTTGCTTACCCCAAAGAATGTGAAGTAACATGGAACCACTTGATAGGGACCTACCTACTCATAACAGTACGCGTTTATCAGTATCGCTTCCCTCTCGCTCGCACATTCCGAATTTGTACCTATGTATAATAGAGAATAATGGCTACATTTCCTATTTTTTTTCACGCCAATATTCTCTATCACAAATTAGGTAGGTATAGTGTAGTGTAAGCTAGTTCACATTAAGTCGGATCGACAGTTTTACCGTTGGTCAGGTATCGGGTTCTACAGTTCACACTAGAGGCTGCCGATTTGAGCTGTGCCCAATTCAATGCAATATGTCAATATTAAAACCGGTCCAAACGTCGACGACGTGGCTTTAGGTCCGGTAAATATGTCGTCGCCGACAGTTTTATTGGGTCGCCGTACTATGCGCGCTATTTCGATATTTCGGATGCAATATTGGCATATCGCACCCTTAATGATATACTGGCTTAACTCAAAAAAGTTGATTTTTGGGATAACGCAATAAAACATTCTGTTATTTAGTCCGGTGCAAAAACACAAACACGAACGAGAGCCATTTTACGTTGTGTTAACAAAGGTGAAGTTCGTTGTAATTTAATTTAATCCGAGCCTGTCTTGTTAGGTCTGTTTATCATTAAGTGTGCGATATTTATTTAAATGCATCCGACACATTTGTGGTACACAACAGCCGTTCAGCCATGGGTGAACTGTATGAGTATCATGAGTATACTGTATAGTTAGAAGAAAAATAACCGTAAAATCAATGAATGAATGGCATTGTTTAATTGTATACCAAAATAGGCCAAAAAAATTAAAAGCATGCGCGCATCGCGAACGGGGAGCTAGCTAGGTATATAGCTTGACGAAGTACAGTACAGATTATTTTTATATAAATGGATCTTAGATTAACAGACTCCCTTCACGAACCCACGCGGTCCGTCATTCTGAATACACACCAAAGATAGATTTGTTGTTAACGGAAGTTTTATTCCGCATACAAAAAGAAACAAGCTTCATTATTTCATAATTTTAACAATGTACACTGTAAGGATTCAGTCATATTATGAAATAGGATAAGTTGATACCTTGAATTGGTACGAGTATGTAGGTAAGTAGACATACTCAATGATCGTATTTTTTTTACGACTCGTAGAAAAAGCGTAGGTAAGTAGCTCAGAATTCTGTATTCTGAGGTAAGTAGGTAACTTTTCAAACAAATTCTGTTTAATACTCACTTTTAGTCTTACTTATTATGTAGGTACTTGAGTTTGAGTTAAGTACCTACCTACGTATTTCGAAATCGAATCTATCACTGCAATTAATTCTTAACAAAAATGCTCCGAATACAGAGCAATGTGTATTTTTAAATTTACCAACATCGGGTTTCTGAATTTTAAAAATATACCCATAAACTTACTTACGTTTAAAACTTACCCTTGAGTTTCTTAATTTGGTTTATAACGGTTACACTGCACTTGGGGAGTCGGGGTGACAAAATTAATGTTGTTTTTACAACTAACAAATAACCAGTGACGCGCTTCCCACCAGTTCTGGCCTAATGACTATGAATGAGTGAGAGCAAGGAATAAAGGAACGTACTTCACAAGCTTTACAAGACGCCAAATCGTAATATTTTATCTATGAATGAATGAAATGGGAATTGGGTTGGGGAATGAATGATTCAGTTCAGTTCAATTCAGTTCAATTCAAACACTTAATTTAATTAATTAGAAAATAAACATACACATTATAAATTCTTTTTGACACTGTCATTCGAATTGAATTAATAACTTCATGTTATAATATTTTGACACGGATAAATGTATACAGCGAATTAATCAAATAAAACATACAAATAAACATGTAGGTACCTATCTTTTTATTATTTTAAATTGAATATAAGTGGACTAATAATATTGTTGTATACGATTGACGTTTTCCAAATAACGGTCGAACTACATTATCTATGTTAAATTTAAGTTAGGTACATTAAAATGTATGAACTAATTAATTAATTAATGTAAGTAACTACTTTCTAACAACTTTGTTTCCGATAATTGAGGAATAAATGGCTTCATAATAATAATGTACTTACTTAGGTACCTACCTACATTATTTGATTTGATATGAAAGAAAAAAGATTGGAAATATTAATGGCAAATGGCAATGAATGAATAGATTCAAACCACTGACGAATCCCATTCGCACGTTACGGCGTGGATCGTTTACACTATTCGTGTTGAGCAGTATTGGCCTATTGTATTTGTTACCAGCTAGTGACGTGCTAGTGCAGTGCAGTCCTACAACATTCACCTACAGCGTCGTGGCACTCTTGGGTGTGCGTATATTAATAACTAGCATCTAATTTACGTACCTACCGGTATTGACTAAAACGATACTTTTCTGGTTAGGCTTTTACCCTAAGAACATTCCCAGTACTCTTACTAGGCAAAACTATTGATAAAACCATTTGGAGTAAAAATTTAAAATAAGGATTTTATGCTAAATGGTCTAAGAATTTCAGTAACGAAGAACTATATTTATTATTAGTTGGCCTATCTTGGTAAATATGCATATTAATGGCCAGTGATTTTGGTTGCGACTTTGACCCATGATCTTTTTTTTTCTGTCCCGTCTATGGACGATATCGTCGCACGCCTTGTGCATTTGCCAAACAAATGATCTTACTGCTGACACGATTGCACTGTCACAACAATGTTATGTTGTGTAGGTGATTTACATATTAAAATACCAGATCATGACACGCAATTTAAGGTACCTTACTTACCCGCCGTATGAGCATACCTAATGAAGCTGCTGGATTTCAGTAGGGATATTATGAGTTAAGCCATTGCAGCGACTGCTAGCGACATAAACCCTCAGAATACATGCTGTTCAGAATACATTCTGTATTCTGAGCATAAACCATAAAAACATATCATAGAAAGCGACATCGTTTATGAAGGTCACAAAATATTTGTATGGAAAAACGGTAGCGCCTCTAGCAGAATTGACATGAACTAAATATGACATGTCGCTAGCGTCTTTATGCTAGAGGCGCTAGCTAGAGCATTTATAATGTTCTTGGCTTAAACGCACTCTGCTAACTCTGCTGATTCTTGCGTCTGCACACAGTACAATTTTGCTAAACGAAATTTGATTTTAGACGATTTACAATGCTTAGAAATTTGTCGAATGGGTGGCAACTTGCTTAGCTAATGAATCGTAAGTCATTTTGGTTCCAAGTTAAATTGAACTAAGTGTAGACGTAAATAGGGCTTAATTTTGACAGTCAGGTCGCGTTTTGAGCACAACGTGTGACGTCAATATGGGACATTGCTACTACTTTTGACAGTCTGCTGACGTTCCGTGAGCACGTAGACAAGCTAGGGACAGCAGAGCCTAAAAACAATAACGAACACTTATTATAATAAATAATTCACTTTTGTAATAGGTCTAGAACCCAAAGCAAAATGTTGACTAAATAAATGAAATTACATGAAATACTGAGATAAAACGAAACATAATATGTAGTAAGTGTACTCCCTACAATGCCTGAAAATTTCATCAAAATCCGTTAAGCGGTTTCGGAACCTATTGGTAACAAACAAAAAACGCAGATAGACAGACATACATACATTCTAAAAACGGTTGATTAGGTTTAGGTGTACATTACACATAACCCTAATTATATGTAAATGGCATATTCCGTTTAATTATTTACCATGATTACCACGATCACAGTATATTGGTAAGGTTAAATTTATACTTAACTTCTATATATTTATATTATTTTATTGGTAAAGTTAAATTTATTTATAGTCCAATATGTTTGACTTCTGACACGGTAACGCACTGATACTTACACGCACCGGTTTTATAACTGAACTGGGTCTGTGTAAGATCTGAGATATTCTTATATTTCTTGATATTTTTTGATGAAACCGATTTTGGAATTTTAAATGTTAAAGTGAAGCGTGTGTATTTCACAAACATTAATGAAATTGTGTTTTTATTTTTTCATCGTATTCAGCTCAAGTACCTGATTATTATGTCTGTAATCTGTAATATTTCATAGTATGAGAGGAAAAAATACAGCCAGCAAAAGTAAACTCTTGCATTATATTAAACTACTCTTTATAAATGATGGATTTCTTTAGTCAGGAATATGTAGGTATGGTAAAGTCCGAAACATAATATTCAATTGTCAGTTAGTAAGTAGGTAAGTAGGTACGTATGGTTTCTAAAAAAAATACGAATGGTATCATACAATAATTTATTTAATTGATAAGGATTCCTATAGATATTTAAACATTTAACATTAATTTAAAAAGTACATAAATTGTGTTTCAACATAGTTCGCTATTATAAAAATTTAAAATATTTTAACAATCTTTTTAACAGTGTAAATTGACATAGTTCCTATCACTACATCCATTTCATATTTATCAACATATGAATAACATATTTTTTTAGTTAAGAGCAGGTGAATCAATTCAAGTAGTTTCTACTGCGTTTGTAAACTTCTTCATTTCTCTTGTTGTCGTCAAAGTCGCCGCGGTCCAAAGCCACATGACAGAGGATCTTTCTTATTTCTCTCCGTTCCAGCTTTTGATATGGTACTTATGGGAACTCACGCAGCCATGATTCTTGATAATTAATGACATACCAACAATGGCATGTAAACCCTGTCTTACTTAATCCTCCGTCATACAGAGGAATAAGACGAATCAAAATCTTCAAATCGAGGACAAAATTATTCATTATATCTTCGGTCTTTTCGCTGTTGTTTCACACTCATCGTCGGAATCTTCGGGCTCATCAAAAACCAACCGTCTGCTATTTATGACAGGTAGCCTTCGGACTCGGTATTTCCGTGGGGTTAGCAATACTGGCGGCCGCTCATCGCTGCCGGGTTCCGAACTGCTGGATGTGGAGATTTGAGAAGCGCAGGCTCTAGGCACAGGCGCTTTGGGCGATTTCCTTTCTGAAAAAATAGAAAAATGTGTTAAGAAAGGACACAGTAGACAGATTGTGGAGGTAGCTCGAACCCCAGAAGGACATTGAATACTTTTTTTATGAAGTCAAACGAACCTCTTGAGTATCCCCATGGTTAAAGGTTTATAAATAAAACAATCAGCCAATCGGATGGATAAGTACCAGGTTCACCTGGTTCTACCGCCTATTATAATAATTTTAGAAACGGGATATGGGTTCAGACCTATAAGCCACTGTGACCTGAATAGATCTATTCAGTATCTGGGCCCCTTTTAGTTCATTATATTCTACGACCTTACTATTCATACCTACCATTCATAAAAAACGCGTCTCAATAATTCAAACATCAAACCAAAAAGCTCACTCCACATCACACATCAGCGAGAGTTACAGAAATGACATTGAACCATCCTTTTCACTGATTAAATGTTAAAAATATCAGTACAATGGATTGAACCTTTGGATTAGTGTTTATAGGTATAATGTTATTAAAAAACTGATCAAACTTACTTTTCATACGTTTCATCAACTTATAACGTTCAAGACAATCACCGAGCAATTCACAAATCTCAGATAACTTCATATCATTATTTGAATACATTATTAGATGCTCTCGAATAACACACGGATACGTTTACAATCGAACTGTAACTGAAAATTAATTGATCCCTATTTTATAGAATATAGAGAGATCTTAGAAGTGGGGAGGATATATTAGAAAATTGATCATTATTGAAAATATAATTAGGAGATAATTACTCACCATAATAAGATCATTACTGTTCGTCTCAAATGAGCAACTAGTTAGCCAATATTGGCAATATTATGGTAATTTATATCACAATAATTAGCTAATTATGTTTAGTAAAGTTGCTCATTAAACAATTTCATTGCAATGGAAGTAACTAGTAAACAACATTAGCAATGCACTTATGTAGTACCGTCGCAAATATTTATTTTGCCTAAATAAGCCATTCAGGCAAAATAAATATTAAGGCCCTTTTGAATTTTAAATGTTCGTAAACAATTTGCCTGATACTGTTATAGCGTCTCGTTGGCTATTATTTGCTGATGACCTACTAATTAAACCATACTCTATCAGGGTCTTAATTATTACGATTATATGTATAAGACCAATTTGTAGTTACCTACCAACAATATGCTGCATCAAAACATTGAATACTGAATTCTTTAGAAAATTGGCAACCCTCAGGCTTTGAATTGTTACAGAGGCGTAATAAACATGCCACTGAGTGTTCAGCCTTGAGATCAGAGTCAAAACTTACTATTTTCAACGCCTGCTGTATTTCGCACTCAAAATGAATACGAACACTCTCGAATCCTTTAGTAGTCAAAACTAGACATTATAATTAAAATACACCGAATAAGTATTAGTTAACTAGATTGGTCGTGTGAGGTAGATTCGGCCTAATGTAAACGTAATGGCCATGTAATGACGTATGCGCCATAAGGAATGTTGAAGGTTGGTAGCATTCGCAACGTGTTTCGTAACGTCGCATTTTCGACATAATTATATATAAAAATACAGTAACATATATAATATATTATGTGATGAGATAACGGTCGGGACGGGGCCGCATGTGCAACAACATATCGCACCCTAAATGATATCGTCTGCTCTTGTATGAGTATAGCCGGCATCCACAACTTTCCGACCGAAACATGAGTGGAAATCCGGCTAAGAGATTACCGAATCCGAAGTCTGCTGAACTTAAAGCCAAGCCTCTCGTCCCGCAGTCCCCGAGCGGGATCAAAGTGGAAAATCTGAAAACGGCGGAAAATTCCGAAGTAAGGACGTTTGTCCACAGCTGCCGTCAGTGAACCGTCACCAAAGAAGATGAAAAGAACAGAAAAACGTTTGTTTGCCGTCGGTTAACAAAAGATAATAATATAACAACAAATAAATTTATACTTTAGTAGGTAATACAATTCTGATTAATATATATAGTAATATTTCTATATAATATATAGTTATATATAGTTTATATTTCATAATTATTAATTGCGGAGTAATTATTAATTTATTAATTGCGGAGTGACATTAGGAGCGAGCTTTAGTGCGAACTGAATCGACTCGGCGGCGATGCGTGGTCCGGGAAAATGCTTATGTTACTTAATATGTAGGAAAAAGTGTGATGCACCATACAATTTTTATAAATTATAGCTCAGCGAACAAGGTGACAGGCCACCTGATGGTAAGTGGTCACCGTCGCCTATGGACACTAGCAACACCAGAGGAGTCGCCAATGCGTCGCC